>RJWM01005367.1:0-92905 GCA_004363535.1 Dasyprocta punctata
TGATTCATGGTGTGATGTTAGGATTAAGGCTGACCCGCCCTGGATGTGAGTGTTACCCGGCTCAAGGGGAGATAGCCTGGATAAAACATAAGGGACAGAAAGGGGGCTGCTTTTGTCACTTGGTGCTTGACTGGCTGCTTTGCTGCCTTCTGCCTGCCCTGCTTTACCCTGGACTCTCTCCTCTGCGATGCCCCTTCACCATGCCATCTTGCCTTGGAGCCAGCTGACTACAGACAAACCTCTACAAACCGTGAGCTGAGATAAAGTTTTCCTTCCTTAGCTTTGGGTGTTGAGGATTTTGTCTCAGCAATGAGAAAAGTAACTAAGACACTAAGATCTTAGAGGTAAGATCAGAAGTCAGCTCTTCTTAGTAGGGAGGTCATCCTCACCAGCTAGATTTGAAAAGCTGGGGGAAATTTTGAAAAAGTGAAGTTTCACTTTAAGTGAACTTGACTCGTCTCAAGCTCTCCTAGTACCCAGGGAAAAGAAGAGAAAGTACTAGTGCTTATTAAATTACTTCCATATTATACATCCAAACACCTTTTACATGATTTAGTTGTTAAATATGCTTGTGAAACAGGGCTGAGATTAATCATGTATCACAATCAATCAATGTGCCATAATTAAAAGAATGACAATTCAATAACATCTCAGTTGTTATGGATAATTAAGTCAAAAGTTACTGAATATTTTTTTAAGTCTCGTATTCAAAATCACAAAAACCCCCATCCAGTTTGTTATTAAGAGAAACATCTCGCACTTCTTTCCTACTCCAATAGATTTTTTTTCCTTTGAGTTAAGTTCTTTCTAATTATTTTTTCCCCTGAAACTCAGACACAACGCAAGACATTTTGGTATGTTGGATTCCATTTTAGAAGTGCTTGCCATCACTGTGATTATTTTGGAGAAACCACTTGGATCATTTCAATGGTTTAGACATCTAAAAATGTCCTTGTAGCTTACAGTCCTGTTGCTTTATAGGCAGAGCTCCTCTCTTAGTTCAGTGTTGCAGGTTCTAGAGGAGGGAGGGCAAGCTGTAAAGTAGATCCTAAATCATTTCAATTTTGATTTGCAATCTGTAATTATGGCAGGTTTAGGATAGATTCCTTTCCCCATTTATGAAGTTATTCTGCTACCATTTTCCTGGGCTGATCAACTCAGGTTTCCTGAAGCTCAGTCAATGAGAAAGTCACTGATAGAAATGAGCCAAGGGAGAGCATAGCATTCGGAGTTTGCCTTGAATCACATTGGACTGAATTAGCATATCTCCATTAAATTGAAAACTGAACAGACTTGTTGGGGTCAGGCAAGACATATGGAAAGTTTCCTTTGCACCAGAAGCTCTGTCTCTCACAAAGCTGGTTTCTATGTAAGACAGGTCCTATACCTTCCTTTCCTAGGGCAGGGCCTCTGTTTAGATTTTTGCTACTCTGCAGAGGTTCTGGATTGAGCCCTTATGGAATGTTCCCTCAGGAGCAGAGGGACTGAGAGAAGCTCTGTTTCAACGTGCGAGAGAGGTTCCCTGTAGAGAAGTAATGAAGAGGCACCCCAAGTGAATATTTTTTTCCTGCCTTTACCAGTGCCTTCCAGCATATCTCTATGTCTCATCTCCCCAAGCTGACTGTTTTCTTCCCTTTTTTTCTACCTTGTGTTCCATTGGCTTTTGGAGGGGCCTTTGCCTGGATGAGTGGACAACTTGCATCCCTAAGTCTGAAGGCAGAAAAAATTTGCTTTCACATTTCTTCTAGTCAACAGTAAAATGAAGTAGTTACAAGTATGTCCTTCCTATTCAAGCTGCCAATTTTAGCTCTGTCACTTGACAACTGCATGGCTCTGGGTAAGTTGTTTAATTTCCCGATGCCTCAGGTTCCCCATATATAGTCAACACATAATAATTAAGGAAACCCTATCACTTATCCCCTGAACCAAGATATTTCTGGGAGTGAAAGGAGTGATTTCAATGAACAAATCAATAGAGCTGGCATACACCAGGACAACGTCAGGTAAACCTGCACAGATTGCTATCCTCATAATTATGGTACTTACTCATAAAAGTTGCTATGTATTATGAATTTTGTTATGATGATAATAAAAACAGTAACTAATATTATTGTGTTCTTGCTCTGTTGGGGCATAGTGCTCTGTGTCTGGCATGTGTTGCCTTATTCATTCTCACACTTCCATGAGGGTGATATCTCACAATGAGGATTCTGTATGCCATGAGTTGAGGAACACATTGAGGGCTTTGCACAGAGTAGTGGATCCAAAATATGCATGCAGAGATACTTGAGTCCCAGGCCGAGGCACCCTACCTCCTTGCATTGAGCTGGAAGCTTATTATTGGGCCTTCTCTCTCTCCAGTACTGATGTTTTACTGTGCCTCAAGTGCAGGAACTGGATCCCATGTGGCCTCATTTGTCCAAGAACACTGGGCATTGTCTGGTCTATGGCAGATGCCACACCTCTTGGATATGCCCTTCCCTTCCTACACTCTCCATCAGCCTGCATCAATGTGGCTTTGTACTTTTGCTACAAAGCCCCCCTGACTCCTCTCTGGAGCATGCCTGCCTACCCTGCATACTACTTTTAGGCCTGTTGCAGACAGATCCACTTTTTTCTAGTCATTTAGAAATACAAATTCTGCCTCAGACTGGCTAAATGAGAACCTCTGGGGTTCTTAACCCAGTGATGTGTGGGTTAAGAAGTCCTCTAAGGGATTCTGATGCACACTCAAGTTTGGGAATCACTGTCTTACAGAATGCAGTTTAGCTTTCACTCCCAGCTCCAGCCCTGCCATCACAAACTTTAACCCAATTGCTCTCTGACACTATAATCATGTATCATGACACTTACTACTTCCTACAATTTCACTTTATTCTCACTTCCATGTCTTTGGTCGCCCATGAAGATCCACCATTGACACTGTTCCTCTCCTAGTGCAGGTTCCACATCCTCCAAGAAGCTCTTCTGGCCCTTCCAGTCCTCATTTGTTTTCCTTTCCTCCAGTCTGCTACACAGGCCTTTTGCTGTGTGCATCAGATCGCTCCTCTGTTCTGTGCCTTACGAACAGCAACCCTGAAACATTGCACTTCTGTAGTCCACTACTAGGGGTGGGCACCTGAGAGGTACTTAAGAAGCAAATCCTTGTCCACAGACTGAATGACGTGCTGCAGCACACTTGGGATGTCTGACCCAAATCCCGATTCCTGAGAGGCAGAGTCAGGCAGCTGATGGTCTGCCCAGGAACTGTAATATCAGGCACTGTTGGAGGAACATGGAGCAGGACTAACACAGAGACATCCAGTCTGCATAGAAGTACTGGAACAGACTTCCAGAAAGGAACAGAGTTGAAAAGCAATGTGGCCCTGGAGACAGAGTTGGATTGAGGCGGTGTCTTCCAGCCTCCTGGTTGCCAGGGTAGATGCAGTTCTGGCACAATAACCCCCACACCCTTTAGACTTTAATTGGTATGATGAGGTTTCTGATCCTTGTAATTGCTGAGCCCTAATTAAGATCAAAGCAGATGGTTGCTTTTGGAGACATGCTTTGACATAGTTATACAGGTAGCTATCTTAGCTAAACACCTCATAATGTCATGTATAATGTCTGTGTCAGTACCTGGTCAGACCTACTTCTCTTTGCCTTCCTAGGCTCATGCTGTCAAACCTTTGGCACCCAAAGGCTCACTTGGTGGCAGTGATGGCCTCCTTTTCCATGGGGTAGCTGACATCTCGGATAAACCTGCTGGGGGAAGCAGAAACTGGCTTTCCCGTCCTATTGGAGGCTCTTTCTTTCTCCCCATCTCCAACTTTGATTTCCATTTTTCTCCATTCCAAGACCCCAGGACTTTGCCACTAAAGCATTTGTGGGTTGTTCAAAGATTTTCACCTTGGCGGATGAAATAATTTTTGTGGCAGGCAATTCAGCTGATAATTGGAGCAGGCAGGGAAGCTGATGCAGAGTAAAACACATTATTTCCTGGTCTGTCATTTTGATTCAGGTGTGCTAAGGCTTGTCATAATCCTCCACTGGGGCATTTCTTTCTATAGGCTGCTGGTTCTCTCTCTCTTTCTCTCTCTCTCTCTCTCTCTCCCCCATCAAAAGATAGGAAGTCAAGTGCTTCTGACAGCTCATTTGTGCATGCAAGCTTGTAGAAATACCCATAGACACTCAGTGGCTTCTGCTATGCAAAAGTCCTGTGGTCTGAGAGATTTGCAGAGAATTTTGATTGTCAAGAGAATCCTCCTGCTAGCCTGGGAGAGGAGCTGCTGGGCTTCTTCTTCCCTCTGGCCCTTCCATTGAGGTTGTACCACCTGTATCCATCAGGGTTCAGAGAAGCAGAGTCACAGGATTTGGTTCTTGTTTTAGCGCTGGAGATTGAAACCAGGGCCTCTTTCATGCTAATCACATGATCTAACACAGAACTACATCCCTAGCCCAGGACATTTAAAACATTTCCACAGGGTCTTGACTTTATACAGCTGTGGGAGCTGCCCTCCCACCTGATACTGGAGCTTAAGTCCATAGGGCAGACAGTGGGAAAGAGAGGATGAACCCAAAGAGCAAGGACAAGATTGAACCCAGAAGCACAAGCTGGAGCCTATGAGGACTGACTGAAATCCAGGTCAGTTCTTATGGCTCTTGACCTGGATGGTGCAGTGTCCTGTAGTTGCCTCCTTTGGTATGGTGTTCACTCTGGTCCACTGGATCAGAGAAGCAAAATGAGGAGTCAGACAAAAAGAGTGGTTGCAGGTCCAGCTGAAGTTTTCTACTGGTCAGATGAACCAGCAGGTAAGCCACATTGTGTGGGAGCTAACAAAGGACTATCTAACACTTCCACCCTCTTAAGCCTTCAATAGAATCTCTCTATGGTCCATTGGAAGGGGAAACATATAAGAAAGAGAATTCTGGGAAATGTAGTTTGGCCTGGCCAAGTAGACACATCAAGAAGCCACAGTATCACTTTTGGCTTTCTTTGCCTCTCTCATGATGATTTTTTTTTCTCTTCTTTGACCTAGCTGAGATACCTCACTAAAGCTTAAATGCCCTGAACGTGTATTTGTGGCATGGAGGTTTACTGTCCTGAGAAAAGCCTGGATGGAAGAACAGACATGTACAGAGAGTTTGTAGACTAGGGCTGCAGGTGTAGCACTTCCAGTGGACAGACAGCACAGACAAAGCTCACAGAGGAGCCAGTGATGTATTCTCTGGATACTTCAAAGAGCTCCTGCTGGACTGAACCTCCTTTATTCTCCGCCTTGTTCTTTTTTGCATGGTGCTGGGGATGGACCTCTAGGCCTTGTGCATGCTAGGTAAGCTCTCTACTGTCAGACCCCCGCTTGGACAGAGAACAAAGACACCCCGAGCAGAGTTGCTGATAGCAGCTGCAGAAACACAGAGATAGCTGGAAGCCAGAGTTTGTAAAAGGAGATGGATACTTTCTTTCCCTTTCATTTTTACAATCTCTATTTTGTAAAATTGTAGATTTTGTACAATCTACATTTTGGATCTTATTTACTTTTTTTTTTTTACACTAGGGAGACAATATGATATTTACACATGTGATTGGGATAAGGGAAATGAGAAAAGAAAGAAGGGAAAAGATTGTGTGTATATATATTTATATATATATACACACACGTGTGTGTGTATGTAAATATATACAAGATAGATAACTATACTACTAACCTCTGTTCATCATAAACAACAATTTAAAATAAACAATAATACAGTTATAACGGGGGACCTTAACACCCCATTGTCACAAAGAGACAGATTAACCGAACAAAAAATCAGCAAAGAAATAACAGAACTGAATCAAACTTATGAACAATGGACCTAGTAGATGTGTACCAGTATCTACAATCAAAGAAAAATGCAAATACAGATTACTGGAACCTGTGGTACACAATGAAAGCAATCCTCAGAGGGAAATTTATAGCACTAAACTTCCACATCAGGAAAATGGAAAGAGCACACATAAACAACCTAATGCTGCACCTCACACTTCTAGAAAAAGAAGAGCAAGTCAAGCCCAAAGCCCAAAGAAGGGAGGAAATTGTAAAGATCAGAGCAGAAATTAATGCAATTGAAACTAAGAAAACAATACAAAGAATTAATGAATCGAAGAGTTGGTTCTTTGAAAGAATAAATAAAATTGATAAACCCATAGCCAACCTTATCAAAAAGAAGAAAGAAAAAACTCAATTCCATGCAATAAGAAAAGGGTGAAATCAATGCAGACCCTGTGGAAATACAGAAGATCATCAACACCTACTTCGAAAATCTTTACTCACATAGATTCGATAACACAGAAGAAATGAATAGATTCCTAGAAATGTATAAATTAAACCAAAGCTGAATCAAGAAGATGTAAAACTGCTGAATAACCCAATTTCAGCTAATGAAACTGAAAATATAATTATAATCTTACCAACAAAGAAAAGTCCAGGTCCTGATGGATTCACTGCTGAATTCTACAAGAAATTTAGGGAAGACTTAATGCCAATGCTCCTCATACTCTTCAATGAAATTGAAAGGGAAGTAAGTCTCCCTAACTCATTCTTGGAAGCAAGTATTATCCTAATACCCAAACCAGAGAAAGACCCAACCAAAAAAGAAATTATAGACCAATCTTCCTAATGAACATAGATGCAAAAATCCTCAATAAAATGCTGGCAAATAGAATGCAACAAGTCATCAGGAAGATTATACACCATGATCAAGTAGGATTCATTCCAGGAATGCAGGGATAGTTCAACATATGCAAATCAATAAATGTAAAGCACTATATCAATAGAAGCAAGGACAAGAATCACATGATCATCTCAATAATGCAGAAAAAGCTTTCAATAAAATCCAACACTCATTCATGATAAAAACACTACAGAAAATCAGAATAGATGGTCTCTACCTCAACCTGACAAAGAGCCATATATCATAAACCAACAGCCAACATCTTACTAAATGGATGAAAACTGAAAACTTTCAACCTAAAATCAGGAACAAGACAAGTATGTCCATTATCACCACTTCTATTCAATATAGTTCTGGAAACATTAGCCAGAGCAATTAGACAAGAGAGAGAAATAAAAGGAAGGATAGGAAAAGAAAAAGTTAAATTATCATTATTTGCAGATGATATGATACTCTACATAGAAGACCCCCAAAAGTCCATTGAAAGACTTCTAGATGTAATAACCAAATTCAATAATGTAGCTGGATACAAGGTCAACATTCAAAAATCAATAGCATTCTTATGCACAAACAACAAACTCACTGAGAGAGAAATAAGGGAAACTACATCCTTCACTATAACATCCAAAAAATTGAAACACTGAGGAATCAATCTAACAAAGGAAGTAAAAGATCTATACAGTGAAAATTACATTACTCTGAAAAAGGAAATCGAAGAGAATTTCAGAAAATGGAAAGATATTCCCTATTCATGGATAGGAAGAGCAAACATTGTGAAAATGGCCATTCTCTCAAAATGGTTATGCAGATTTAATGCAATCCCAATCAAAATACCACTTGCATACCTCACAGAGCTAGAGAAATCATCCCTAAAATTCATCTTGAACCAGAAGAGACCTAGAATAGCAAAGGCAATTCTGGGCAACAATGGTAAGGCAGGAGGCATCACAAGCCCCAACCTGAAATTATATTACAAAGCTGCTGTGATAAAATCAGCATGGTACTGGAATCAAAACAGACCTGAAGATCAATGGAATAGATTAGAAGATACAGCCACAGCTACAAACACACTTATCCACCTCATCTTTGACAAAGGGACCAAACATGTATACTGGAAGAAAGATAGCCTCTTTAATTAGTGGTCCTGGAAAAACTGGCTTTCCATACGCTGAAAACTAAAACTAGATCCATGTCTATCACCATGCACTAAACTAAAGTCAAAATGGATCAAAGATCTAAATATTAAAGCAGAAACACTAAATCTGCTGGAAGACAAAGTAGGTAAAAATCCTGATGACAAAGGAGTAGGCAGAGTTTATGAAGAAAAATCAAACCATGTAGGAAATACTTCCCAGGATCAACAACTGGGGGATGGGGATTTATTTCAGTGGCATAAATGCTTGCCTGGCAAGCACGAGGTTGTAAGTTCCATCCCCAGTACAAAAAAAAAAAAAAAAAAAAAAAAAAAAAAAAAAAAAAAAAAAAAAAAAAAAAAAAAAAAAAAAAAAAAAGAATCAACAACTGGGATCTCGTCTTATTAAAAAGATTTTGCATGTCAAAGGAAATCTCTAACAGAGTGAAAAGAAAACCCATGAATTGGGAAAATATCTTAGCCAACTGTCCCTCAAAGGACTTCTATCTAGAACATACAAAGAATTAAAAAAAAATCAGACCCCCCAAATTCAAGGGCCCAATCCAAAAATGGGCTTCTGAGATGAATATATACTTCTCAGATGAAGAAATACTAATGGCAAATAAATACATGAAAAAATGTTCAACATCAATGGTCATTCAGGAAATGCAAATTAAAACAATAGAGAGTCCATCTCACTGCAGAAAAAATGACCAAGATCAAGAAATCAACCATTAACAAATACTGGAGGGACTGTGGGGAAAAAGGAATTCTTCTCCACTGTTGGTGGGAGTGTAGGCTGGTGCAACCACTGTGGAAGTCAGTGTGGAGGTTCCTCAAGAAGCCAAGATTAGAGATTCCATTTAACCCAGCTATCCCACTTCTGGGCATTTTCCCAGAAGAATTGAAAGTATCATGCCACAGTGATATATGTGCACCCATGTTTATAGCAACACAATTTGTAATAGCCAAATCTTGGTAGATTTTTTTTTTGTACCAGGAATTGAACTCACAACCTCGTGCCTGCCAGGTAGGCACTTATAGCACTGAGCTAAATCCCCGGCCAATAATAGCCAAATCTTGGAAACAATCCAAGTGCCCATCAATCGAGGAATGGATAAAAAAGATGTGGCATTTTTATACGATGAAGTACTACTCAGCTTTAAAGAAAGATTGCATTGAGACTTTTATAAATAAATGGGTGTGACTTGAGACCATACTCATAAGTGAAGTAAATCAAGCTCACATGTGTAAATACTGTATTGTCTCACTAGTGTAAGAAACTGAAAAAGTATATATGATCCAAAATCTATAATAAATACTGTGTAAGAGTAAGAAACTGCTCAAGGAGAAAAATTATTTGGGATAGGGGAAAGGAGGAAAGAAGGAAGGGAAAAGGAAAAAGACAAAAATTTGCATATATATATATACACACATAAGATAGCTAAAATGACTATATTATTAAACGTATTAGTTATTGGAAAGGAACAGTTAATACTCATATGATTAGATCAGTTTTACATGTCTGTATCTGGTAATCTAAGCAAACCTTTTGGAGGTAACAATATGCAATATTACAACCATTGTCAAATTCCTATCATCTTGTTTTGTAAACTTTTACTGTTATTGTATTGGGTTTGTTGTTGCTTGTTTGTCTCTTTTGCTTTTTGTTTTTCTTTTCTGTATCTTTTTTCTCTTAAATAAAAGTAAATAAATAAATAAATAGAACAGTTTTGTTTTCATTGTCTGATTCATCATTTTTTCATGCCTAAATCTTGTAATCTGAACAACTACTTTCAAGATAACAATATGCAATATATTATCTAATGTTAGTTTCCTATTTTTTGAAATTCTGCATCATTTTTATCCTTTTTTTGTTTGTTTTTAAAATAAAGAGAGGAGATAGACAAGCAACAGCCCTACACAGCAGCACCTGCAAGATACAAATGTCACCAAGAATCCCCCCTCCTCCAGACCCAAACTAAAAATTTCCTACTCCTCCCTGCCATACCCCTCCCCTATCCAAACATCCGTGTAAAACATTCCTCCTGCCAGTCACTTGAGACCAATTGTCTTATCACCTTTGGCCTGCCTGCACCCAGGTTCCAATAAACTTGTTGCTTCAACTTTGCCTGACTTGATGGTCTTGGTGATGCTTCAGTTTACCCCAACATCTACCCCTGAGTTACACTTCCACCCCTGAACCTCCTTTCTATATCTTAACCAGATTCTACCCTTCTTTATAGTTCCCAATTCCCCTGCATCCTGGGTGGCTTTGCATCTATTTGATCCTTTCTGTGGTGGAGGGAATGTCAATGTATTTCAAGCTGAAGGGTTAGAATTGAGCAAAGACAAGAAGCAGAGTTAAAGGCCACTTGTGGCCTATGGGATACAGATTAGCCCATAAATTCACTGAAGAAGACTAAGAAATGTAAGTTGGAACCTAACTCTGGGGTTTTGAATATCATGTTTAGGAATTTAGATTTTATTCTATGCAGGCAAAGTTATTACTCACAAGGATGCCAGAAGCATCCCCAAAACCTTCTGGTGGGAGTTAAATTTGGTTTGGGGATATATATTCAAAGATATGAGAACTTCTATATTCCTTTATCTGATAGTTTCACCACAGGAAAATAAGGAAACAACAAAGCATAGTGTGTAAGAGTAAGACTTCACGAGTCAGGAGATGGACATGTGTTCAAATCCCAGTTTCAAAATTTACTAGCTGTGGAATCTACAGCAAAGCATGTTCATCCCTCTAAGCCTCAGATTTCCCCACTGGCAACATGGAAGCAAGAATATCTCAAAAGGTTCTGACAGTGAACTGTGATATTGTGTACGAAGCATGCCTGGCCCATAGAAAGTAGTCAGTAGGTAGTACTTCTGAGAAGAAAATTTGTCTCAAGGACATAGTACAAAATTCGGAGAGATTTTGCAAAGAAATGTTCGTCAAACCATTATTTATAACGAAAATCAAACAACATATTCAAGAATAGTGAATAAAATTGTGTTATATCCATGTAGTGAAACGTGGCTTATGAAGAGTTTCAGTAATGTGATAGATAGTATGGGGTGTAATATTAAGTCACAGAGGAATATGCAACATTATATATACAACTTATTTGTAAACAAGCTAAGTATGACTAGGAAAAAATCTAGAAGGAAAAACTTCAATTTATTAATAGTGATTTCCTCATTATAAGTGATTTTTTTCTCTCTTTTCTCTTTTCTTTTTTCCTTTCCCTTTCCCTTTCCCCATCCCTTTCCCTTTCCCTTCCCTTCCTTTCCTTTCCTTTACTTTCTCCTCCCCACCTCCATGCTGGAGTTGGAACCCAGAGCCTCATGCTTGCTAGGTGAGTGCTCCATCACTGAGCTACTCACCCAGCCCTGAGTTTTTAAAATAAATATAGAATTTGTACATTTTTATAATGAGTACAGTTGTCCCTTAGGATCCACGAGGATTGGTTCTAGATCCCCTTGGCAGAGAGTATTTTCATGGAACCTATAAATGACACGACATTTGCATAGAACCTACAGACATGATCCTGCATAATTTAAATCCTCTCTAGATGACTTAGAATACCTTACACAATGTAAATACTATGTAAATAGTTGTTATATTCTATTGTTTAGATAATAATGGCAAGAAATCTACATGTTCTGTACAAACACAACTTTTTAAGAATGTTTTCAGTCTGTGCTTGATTGAATTCACGATGTAGAACCCATGGATACAGAGGTCCGACTGTATGTGCTACTTTGATAATCAAAAATAAAAGCTATAAATAGAAGAAAAGAAAATTTTTGAATTGGGAAAAGAAAAGATCTGCTTGGGGGGAAGGTAGTAGGTGACCAGGTTGAGTATATGTTTGAGAGAGGAAAGGTGAGAGGCAAGGGGATGAGTCACAGGCTCTTTGAAGCCATCCAGAAATGGTGCCTTTCCACCTTACTATGAATGGGGCAACAATGAGGGTGCTATGTAGGAGGGGCACATGTTTGGGTGAATTCTCTGCACATGTCAAGGAGGTCTACACAGAAGGAAAGAAGTCTGTAATGGGAACTGGGGAAGATTTTGTAATACATGTATCTGACAAAGAACATATATCTAGAAGATAACTTGTATAACTTGTATTACTCATTTTTTTTTGGTGCCAGGCATCAAACTCACGACCTCACGCTTGCCAGATAGGCATTTATGCCACTGAGCTAAATCCCCAGCCCTATAAATCAATAATAAAGATAGATGAACCAATAAGGCATGGACAAATCTAAGCCAGCACTTTTCCTCAGATGAGATCAAAGAAGCCAATAGGTACTATATATGAAAAGTGCTGTACATCATTAGTTATCAGAAAAATGAAAATGAGACCACACAATATTTCTAGACACCCACAAAATAACTAAAACTTATAAACAATAGTAAGTATTGATGGAGATAGGGAACAAAAGAATTCTCTCTTCCTCTGCATAAGGAGGAAATCAGTACAAGCACTGTGGAAAACCATCTGGTAGTGGCTATTAAACCTCTCTCTATATACATGCTATACTCTAGAAGCTGCATTTTGGTGTGCTTATGTTCAGAAATAGATGTAAGCAAGAATATTGGTGGCAATTTCAATTCATGGTAGCCCAAACTAAACGTGACTCAAATGGCCATCAACAGTAAAATGTATAAACTGTGGCAGCATCACACACTGGAATATTATATTGCCATGAAAAGAAAACAAGCTACTGATTAATGCAGCAATGTGGCATGACAACATGGCCACAGCAAATAGCTCGACTTGCTGATGATACAGTATTATAATATTGTAATATTGTAGGATTCAATTTAAGTGAAGTTCAAAACCAGGCAAAGTACTCTGCAGTGATTTAGCCTAGAGCATCTTTAGGAGATAAGATGACTTATTTTTTTGATTGACCTGGGACTGAGAGATTTCTTGTGATGTGAGACTTTCAGTGCTGAAACTATGATAGTCTCAAGAATATGAGGAGGAGTCTTCTTTGAAAGGAGACTTGAAAGAGCATTCTGAGGTGCCAAAAATATACAGTATCTTGATATAGACGGTGACCATGAATGAAGGTATGTCTGAAATTTTATCCAGTTATGCACTTCAGATTTACATTTAAGTATGTGATTTATATTTGCCAAAGTAAGAAGACAAAGAAAGCAAAGGCTTGTCTAATAAGGTCATGGAGAAAATTTTGGTGCATAGCAAAATGAAAACCCAGTAATCTCTTCTATCGTCTGTTTGTCTTATTTGTCAGGCGTTGGGACTTTGATCTGAGAAGTGTAGAACAAAATGCAGTGAACAGAAATGGAAATCAAAATGGATAAAGGAAAACTTTGCTTTTTAGAGTGAATTCCCTATCCCATAAGATTCATAGAGACCTTGCACACGCTACTGATGAACCACTGGGCTTGAGTGAAGAGAACAGAAAGGACATGAAAACCCATTTCTGATATTCAAGAGGAGCAAGAGGAGATAAGACATATTGGTGATTAGTGGGTTGATCTTGGGTCATAGCAAATATTCTAAAATGAGTTATTAGTAGAATGATTTATGAACCTCTAGAAGGAGAAATGATGATCCTTTGGAGCCACCGAGGATTCTTTTAATGAAATCATTTCAGACTAACTTAATTTTTTTCTTTGACCTGGTTATTTTATTTTTAATCAGAAAAATGCAACAAATTTAGACTATATGATTTTAGTGAAGTATTGAACAGAGATTCTCAGCATAACATTGTAAAGGAGACTGGGGAAGCAAGATTTTGACTGCTAGAAAATTAACGTGATTAGTAATTGGTTAACTGACTTTGCCTAACAATTAATGAATTCACCCTCATAGAGAAAAAGGCTTTCTCTTTGGCCCTGTTCTGTTTAACATTTTTATTAACAACCAGGATAATGATAAAATTTTTGTTTATCAAAACTGAAGATGATATATACATAGGGTAATAGTGGTTATGATTCATATTAACTGATAGCCTACAGTAAAAGATTTAATCTCAAATCATATTTAATGGGATAAATCAAAGGTTCTGTTCTGTAAACTCAAATCTAGTCATAGAGGGGGTTTCAGTTAACATAATGTTTAGCATGTTTCAATATGAGGGGAATGACCAGATGGGAAAGAGACTGGGGATGTTGAGAGGGTGCAAATATTTTGAAAGTTTGATTGATGAGGTTTTAAGTTTATTTCAAGAATCTATAACATATGTATGGCCTGGTGAGTAGAAATCTAGTTTCACCTTTAGCAAATTGATACATTGCTCTGTGCTCATATATAAACTGGAAATAAATGTTCTATATACTTCTTAATCCAAAGAAACGGTTTAAAAATCTTGTTTTCCGTAAGATCTTTGAGACTCCTTAGAGAGAAGAGCTAACACAATTGGAAAAATTATGACTGCTATAAATGACCCATATAGGACCAAATTAATATGTTTTTACATATTTTTGTATTATTTTCCCACACTAAAAACTGAACTTTGTTGACAGTGGCTTAATACATTAGAGTGATTTCCAATTTTTCTCTAAGCAGTGATTTGGCAAAAGCTAAATCACAGATTGGAGGAATGTAAGTTTTCATCGTTGCCATTTTCTTGGTGTATTATTACAATGTCACTTATTCCTCTGTTGTTCAAAATATAGTGGTTTAAAATTCCTGATTTGGTAATTTTTTTCCCTTTGCTTCTGTTATTGTTAATGTCTAATGTTATTGACTTTTAATTAGAGAAAATAGCCTTTACTATTTCCAAATTAAAATATTTGCTGAGGGGTTTGTGGCTTAACTAAATAAAATTTGGAATATAACATATAAATTAGTTCTATAATTAATTCTTCAACATGATATTCTTTATAGATAAGTATTATATGATTATACAGTTTAATCTCAGCTTATTTCATATTATGTGCACACAGGTAGAGGCATAACCAATCCATACTGCTAAGCCAAGTCACACTTTGTGACACCAAAAGCATTTGTTCCAGAGTACAGTAGTCCTCCCTTATCTGCAGGGGATATGTTCCAAGATCTTCTGTGGATGCCTGAAACCATGGATATATGAAATTCTAATGTACGTTATGTTTTTCCTATACATAACTACAAAAAAGTTTAATTTATGAATTAGGTACAGTAAAAGATTATGGCGAAACTAATAATAAAGTAAAACAAATATATTGTAATAAAAGTTATTCAAAATCGATATTTCTGGAATTTTCCGTTTAACATTTTTGAACTGTAGTTGACTGTATATAACTGTAAGCATGTTAAGTGAAACTACTGAAAAGCAGGGGCTGGTGTCCATCAGAATAAGGATAGGGAGATATCAAAGTGATAATTTCATAGCAAGAACAAGGGATGGTTTGATTCTTTAAAAGGGAACTTGGCTGACTAACATCTAAGTTAAAGGCAAGCTGAGAGCCCTATAAAAATGAAGACTGTCTTGGATGGTCTGTCTTGATGACTGTTCAGGCAACAGTTATGTTTTGGCCAGGGGCTGCCTCTTTCTCTGTATTTGAGAAGCCTCTGGATCAGGCCCCTAGTGACCCATCTCATACCTGCATTTCCCCTAGACTTCTCCTGCCTCTTTTTTCTTTTGCAACTTGACTGTATCAAGATTGGGGAAGCCTTTCCTTGTCTCCTTTTCATTCATGAGCTCTATCAAGAATGATTCAGGAGTCATTTTAGTGGGCAGACTAGGTGACCTATCAGTGTTTTTCTATGAGCCTATCATGATACAACAGAGGCCAGGAAATTAATAGGTAAAGTTTCTCTGTCCTAAATAACCTTTTTGCCACAAATGAAAGGTAGTAAACCTCAATTCTATTCCTAAACAAATTCCATTACTTATAATCCTAGTTGCTTCAACTCTCAGGAGTTTATGATTACAAGGAGAAATTAGGGGTGTGGGGGCACTTGCATCCATCCCACACTCGAAACATCCCATCCTCCAAACTCCTGTGGACAGAAGACGTTGCACAGCGACTACTTTCCAAGGGGCATGGGAAGCAAGGTCTCATGATCTCACAGTCACCATGTCTGTCTGATGGGGCTGTGATTCCGGAGACTGTTCACCAGCAGACATGAAAGGAACATTGTCCCATGTGGCACTGGCCAGGCAATTTTGATTATTTAAATTTCCTTTTCCGCTATTAGACATTTCATCCTTTGCTCCAATGTTACATAAGCATAAAAAATGACAGAGTCATCAATCAGCTGTTTTTTGTTGACAGCATCAGTACAGTCATGTTATTTTCCAACCAATCTAATGTAATGTTTTTGGATGGTTGGTAGTTCGTGAGGGATTAAAATATTTATAGTCTGAAACATAGGTATGCATCCAATATACAATTTCTATCTTCATTAAACACTTTATCATAACCTGTCTTGTATCAGAATGAGTCTAGGAAGGTCTCCTCACTGGGGCGTTTACCTTCTGGAGTGCAGAGAACAGGTCCTACAAAAGACCTTACATATTTTCGAGTTAAATTTGAGCCAAAATAAATTTCCCTTGTTTAGTAGTTACATATAAACCTATATTTTGATTGCATTATTGAGTGCTTTTTGGTTAATTTCCTTCCTTCCCAGATTCTATATATTTAAAGAAATAATGGAGACATAGGAAGTACAATTGCCAGGCATCCGACTAAACAAAGCTGCTGGAATACTCTATACCGCCATCTAGTGGGAGGAGCGGCTCCGCGGCCATCTAGTTCTTTGGAGGAATAGGATGTGTGTTTAGAACATCAGAAGCGATGCGATGGTACTCCAAGGGACGAGAGGCGGACACCGTGGAGAACATGTGTTTTTTTCTCATTAACCACGGGCTGCCTCGGGTGCTTACCTCTTTGCGCTTGGCATAATAGCAGAGGAAGCTCTCTTTGTGGTTTTGCAAGCAAGCACGTCATGAGAAACTCTGAGTGGTGCTGTTGGCTGTGGTTCTATTTGTGGAGTAGTAATTTAGGCTGTGGGATATTCCCACTCGAACAATGCAGCTTTCCGAGGAGAGAAGTCATGGTTTTCCTAGTGTACGTGCTACACGCACGCGCACGTGCGCGCACACACACACACACACACACACTGCATTGTTTCTTCCCCTTCTTCCTGTCCTCCTTGGCTGCTCCCTCTGTAGCCTACTCTCTGTGCCTCAAGAGAGTGTCTTTAAGACAAAGCTGCGCTTGGCCCTGAAGGAGGGGGGCCACAGATAGCCTCTCATGATTTCTACTGAGGCTTTTCATCCAAGCTGATTTTATTTATTCATAAATAGGACTGGCAGTCAAAGCTCCAAGGCCCCTGAACCATGCACATCCCTTCTCCCTTCAGTTTACTTTCATTTCTTTGATATTTTCCTCCTCTCATCTCTGCCTTGTCAGTTCTCTGAGTGAAGCATGCTCGTTTGTAGTGGCTTCTTTTTCTTTCCCAAACACAGGCCAACACACCCTACAGATGGACACAGTTGAGGGCTCTGGCCTAGATCTTTGTTGGAAAGTGGCTCTTGAGGAAATCAGGGAAAACACATTTAAGGCAAACACTGAGAGAATCCCAGGGGCTGGCCTGACTGCTGCACTAGGCTAGCATGGGGCCATGTGGTACAAGTAGAAGGAAGAGGCATTTGCCCATCCTGTAATAGCTCTCCAGTTGGTGCCTGAAACTCCCATATAAGTATAAAATGATCATGATTTCCAAACCAGAAATTTGGACTTATGGCTGATGAATTATGAGAAAAATAGGGCAGAGCTGTTCAGCCAAAGCTAGGATGAGTGGTCATTCAGAGATTTCATCTTATTCCTGCTGAGATCAAAGACAGAGACTGCTTGCTTGGCAAATAATCAAGAAGGATTCTGGGGCCACATCTGGGTTTAATAGAAGAACACAGGGACATGCAGTTGTTTTTCAGTAGCCACAGGGGACTGGTGTCCGGATCCTCCGTGGATACCAAAATACAGATGCCCAATTCTCTTGTATGTAATAATATAATATTTGCATAGAACCCATGTACATCCATCTATATACTTTAAATCATCTCTAGATTATTTATAATAACCTGCATGCTATGCAAGTAGTTGTTATACTGTATTGTTCAGGGAATAGTGACAAGGAAAAAAACGTGTGTACATGTTTAGTACAGTTTCTTTAGACTATGTTTGATCAGTGGTTGGTTGAATTCACAGATGTGGAGCCCATGGCTGCAGAGGCAGCAATATTAGGAAAGTCCAAGATAGTCAGAGATGGGTTAGTGGAAACTTTGCAATATTGACTTTATACTCAGATGGTTTCTTGGAGGGCCAATGGCAAAATACTAGTAGCTGCTGATATCTTGGCATAAACTAAGTTATTAGGTTGGCTGCCCATCACATGGCTCTAAGAGAATAGAGTCACAGGATAGGTTATTTTTAAAATGACTTATTCTTTATTGAGCTATAATTCATATAACACAAAATTCACCACTTTCACCATTTTAAAGTGCACACTTTAGTGGCTTTTAGTACATTCTTAATGTTGTGCAACCAGCATCACTCTCTAATTCCAGATCTTTTTCATCACTCCCCCAAAGAAACCCTGTACCTATTAAACACATACTCCCAATTCTCTGCTCCCCTCAGATCCTAGCAAGCACTAATCTATTTTTTGTCTCTATGAATTTGTCTATTCTGGATATTTCCTATAAACATGTGGCTGTTTTGTGCCTGGCTTGTTTTACTGAGCATGTTTGCAAGGTTCATCTATGGCATGGTATGAATCAGTACTTATTTCTTTTTTATGGATGTGTAATATTCTATGGTGTGCATGCAATATATTTTGCTTATGCACTCATTATTTGATGGACATTTGGGTTGTTCCTATCTTTTGGCTATTATGAATATGCTATTTTGAGTATTCAATTATAAGTTTTTGCTTGAACACTTGTTTTTAGTACCCTTGGGTGAATAAGTAAGGTTTTTTTTCCCTGCTTTTGGTGAAGACAGATTCATTTGAAACTGTTTGATGGGTGAATTTTGCTAAGAAGAAAAGAGCAGTATTTGGGTGCTGCTAGATGAGACCTGGTGGGGATGAACAGATGGGCTAAAGGAGGGTCCTAAATGGTTCTGGATTGGGCTATCTTAGTAGTAGTTTTTTTTTTGTTTTGTTTTGTTTTTGTACTGGGAATCAAACTCAGGATCTTGTGCTTGCCAGGCAGGTGCTTATGCTGCTGAGCTATATCCCCAGCCCTAGCAGGGTGTTTTTAATGGATGTTATTTGAGAAGAAAGAAGGGAAACTCATTTAGCTGGATGCAAAGCAAAATGTTAAAATAGGTAGAACAAATTTTAGCACAATAAAGAAAAGGACTCATTACAAGAATGCTACTTGCCGTGCATCTCTATTATAGCATCTTCATATCTACAAACTCATTAGGATGAATCAATCAGGCAAAGCAGTTACTGTCTGCTGGCACTTGAGAAACAAGAAAGTCCAAGGGCCTAGCACAGTACCTGTTGACAGTATTTGCTGAATGAATGAAGCAGAGTCATACCCACTCAAAGAATGTCAGAGCTGGGAGAGTCTTTGAGATTATCCCTAGGTCAGTGATGGTAAACCTTTCAGAGACTGCCTACCTAAACTGCAACTCCAAACCCACTTATTTGTCACAAGGTACCAAAACTACAACTAAACCTGAATATTGAGGTTTTAGTTTGGAAAAAGCAACTGTTAACCGATGTTCCGCTGCTGGGGTTATTTGGCTTACGTGCCAACAGAGAAGGCTTTGTGTGCCTGCTGCAGCACGTGTGCCATAGATTCACCCCTGCTGCTGTGGGCCCTCTTCCCTAGCCACTTACACAGCAGGAATGTGAGAGCAGAGCAGGGAAGTCCTGGGCTTAAATTCAAGGTCAATTGGTCGGTAAATGAAAGACGCAAGTCAGTAGTCTGTCCCTTGTACCCATACGGAATGTCACTACGTCAACTACTTTGCTTTGTGGTAATGCGTACTCTTGGCTGTTCCTACCACTGCACCATATGCTCCTGGGAATGGAGCTTATGTCTGACTCATCACTGAATCCCCAGGATGCAGCGCAGTTGTTGAAACTTGTTGAATGGATGAACAGGAACCGGAAGTTCTCTGTTCTTCCTGGACTTTTACTCCTTCTCCTTGCCACAGCTTTTAGTGGCAGATCTAGAACTTAACCATAGCTCCCGGGACCCAAGGACCTTTTTCTTACACTCCAATATTCATATCTGTCAAGATAAGTGACATTAAATGTAACTGGAAGGTTGTTTTGGACTTATCAGTTCCCCTGGAATGATTCCTACTCTATTTTATTATGGAAGTATCTAGAAGGCAAGGGGGAAATTTTTTACTTATTTCAAAGCCTAAGGCCAGTCTAGCCACCTTACGTAGACTCTCATATATCTTGTGCACAAGGAAATTCCTTCCTTTGCTATGCTGTCCAGGTCCCGGGTAGAGGTAGTCTTTCCTTGAGTACTGTACTTTGCAGAATGGGACTTGACAACGTGGAGGCAGGAAGAGGCAATGGGATTTTCAAGAAGTTCTAAAACAAGAAGTTCTTCCTAGATTCTTTGTCTACCTTGCTATGGTCCTCAGCACATACTGTGGAAACAGTCTCATGTTGGGCTTTCCCAAGCCTCAGAACTAGCTGTGGAATGTCATATGAACTTCACAGAAGCACTCAGAATGCTATTTGACTCAGAAAACCGAGCAATCTGTGTCCACATCAGGTTGACACATAAAAGTGCCCATCATGCCACACAACCTAAGAGCAAAGCCAGTCTTGTTACATGGAAGACATGTCCAGGAACCAGTGAATCTTCTTTGCGGTATGTCCTTCATCTTGAAGAAGCCAAGTGGGGAGGGGTGTCTGTCAGTGCTCAGAACCAACCCAGAAAGCTTTAGGTGTCCATATAAAGGAGGTGGTGGCCCAGGGAAGGAAGCAGTCTAGGTGTCCCCATGAGAAGGGCAGTTCAAGTCCTCAAGCCTTGTCATGGCAGGGAGGTTGCGATGAGCCTCTTCTTTCCCATCTTTGCTGAAGGTGAGCCATTGCTCAATCTTTAGAGGTGGCATCTTCCACCCTAAGGGCTCAACTGGATGTGTGTGCAGGCCCATGGCTTTGCAGGTTTCAGTGAAGAAGACAATAGTGCAGGCAGGAACTGATGGCACCACCCGCCTGCTGAAGTTCCCAGGGCTCCATGAGTAGACTCATGGCAGTGGGTGGGGAACACTCAAGAAAGAAGAGGGTGCTGTATTATCAGACAGAGATTTAGTCCTTCCTTGCAGTGGGGGATAGAAGAGGGTACTGATTTTCAAAGTAGTCTTTCTGTATTGTGAAAGGATATATAAGAGAGCTTATCTGTGGGAGGATGCTGGCTTATCCTGGGAGTTGGTGAAGGCTGCCAGGGGGTGGTTGCAGGTGTTGTGCCCTGTCAGGGGGTGGGCTGTTAAAGCTATCTTGTGAGATCTTCCATGCAGAGGTGGCAGCTCTCAAATAATCTCCAAGTGTCACATCAAAAAGAATGGTAGGTGACAATGGGACAGAGCCTTACAAATAAATCTTGTTAAGTTTCTGTCTTGTCCCAAGTCACTTTATTTTATTATCACTTATATTATAGTTTAGACAGGCCAGAATGTCTCCTTTTTTTCCCCCAGATGAGATGTGAGATTGGAATAGATCTCTCTCTCTCTCTCTGTCTGTGTCTCTCTCTGTATCTCTGTCTCTCTCTCTGTCTCTGTTTCTGTCTCTCTTTCTCTCTCTCTCTCTCTGTCTCTCTCGGTCTCCCCCTCTTCCTCTCTCCCTCCCTGGCTCCCTCCTTTTCTTTCTTTCTCTCTCTCCCTGTGCCCACCCACACACCTACAGCCTACACACTCACCTGCACCAGGTCTGGCGTGAGGCGCTTGGCCTGCAGCCATTTCTGGAACCTTTCTGTTTTCCTCAGGACACGCTCAATGCTGCAGGTCTTTGGGGCTGATACAGAAGCGCAGATTCTCCTGTCTGAAACCTCATTTTGGTATCTGCTGATCAGGCTAAAGATCTCCACAGGACGCCAGGTTTTAGAATCATCTGAGTAATTTGCAGGGTGAGAAGGCAAGTAGTCAGAAGGCAGTTCAAGATGGGAAACCAGCGAGTCGTCGAACCTGTTGGAAGAACAGTCCTTTTAGGATTGGCCTATGAACTGGAGGCGAGGAGGAGAGGGAGACATGGAACAACGGCCCACCTGATCCATTTCTCTTAAAGTATTCCAAACTCATCTTATGAGAGGACTCTTTTCATTTCCTCAGACTCCAAGAAGTATTCATGCGATGTCAGAAAAGGTGAGGGAGGTATGAGTGAGAGAGAAATTATCCTCTTCACTCAACTGGTTGTCGAAGGGCTAGCTGCAGCTGCCTGCATTTCTACTCCATGTGAAGATAGTAACTTTACGCATGCTGACTCGATTCTTCTCTTACCCTGGCCTCACTTCACAGGTTTGGAAATCGAAGCTCATAGAGCTTCAGTATTTTGTCAAAGGTCAGACAGTATGTTGCAGGGGTACAACCTTGGCCTGTCTGTCAGCGAACTCTGCCGTCTTTCCCTTCCCTTCTCCTGGCTCCCCAAACCACCCACCCTCTGACCAATGTCTAGGTCTTGGAACGATTGTTCTCAAAGAGACTCTTGGGCCTGCACTGGGGGGATCAATGTCCCTCCATATCCAAATTGAAGGAGCGCCTTCAATTTTTCTTTTAGTCCAGAGATTTAAGTCATCAGCATCAGCCAACTCTCAGACAACTGTGGCTGCTAAATGGTCACCAAAACTGGAAGCTGTTTGGGCTCCAGGAGCTATGCAATTGTACACAACGCCCTCATTAGTTTTTAATCCTCCTCAGAGGAGAGGCACAGACTTATTATCATTTGCCAATTTCCTCAGTCCTTTTTTCCCCCACTTATTTCTCCAACTGTGTGCTGGCATTTCCATTAGAGTAGAATTTCAAATCTCCTTTTGATTTATGTATCAAAAAGTACCCAAGCCGGGCACAGTGGTGCATGCCTGTAATCCCAGCACTTGGGAGGCTGAGACAGGAGGATCGCTGTGAGTTCAAGACCAGGCTGGGCTACAGTGAGTTCAATGCCAGCCAGCCTGAACTACATAGTGAGACCATGTCTCAAAAAAGAAAAAACAAACCAAAACAAAACAACCTGGAAAAAGTTTACCTTCATTATTATTAATAATTGATGGTCATACAGCAAGTGAAAATCAGGCTATATAATACATTAATTTAACTTAAATGGAAATCTTTAAATTCTTATTACTGGACATTTTTGAGCAACCCCATGATAATGAGATTTGGATAATATGTTTTGGAAGAGATAGCATTTTAATGGACCCTAAACCCTAGATTGTTTTATTTTCTCAGTTGTATGATGCAGCCTTACCTAAAAGACCACAAGGTTTTCCTATTATTTTGATGGCAAAGAAAGCCACACACACCAAAAAAAACTCGTAAGAGCAAAGAAGTCATGGAACTTGTCCAAGGAGCCAGAGAGTGTGGGCCTCTGAGTTCTTGAGAATGCGTGAGCACTCTGGACCTCTCACATTTGGGAAGATGGACAGCCAACAAAAATGGTCAGGAAGCACCTTCGATGGTGCAAATCACAATGGAAGTAGACATTCCTTTCAAGAACATCGCCACAGGAATATTTAAGAAGATGAAGCACTGTAAACTTGTGATGAGTTGATTTACTGGAGATTTCGGGACAATCATGGGAAATGATCCACCACACTGGGAGAACCAGCTAGGGCCCAAGGCCCCCAGGCAGGCCTAGCTGCCTGTGTTCTGCTGCTGCTCTTACTTATGGACTTTTAGCCCTACCAAAGGTCCTGGGTTTAAATATTTACAACTGGGTGGCTCTTTCAATTAATGATAATAGTAGCACACATCTATGAAGTATTTAAGCATGCCAGTCACTTTGCTAAGCAGCTTATGTGTGTTAATTTAATTCTTTCAGTAAACCTATAAAGTCGATACTATTATTATCTATACATATAAAGAAACTGAGGCACAGGAGTTGGAGGAAGTGGCGTTCAAGGCTCCAGAGCTTGCCATCTTCACTATTTCACCACGCTGCTTATTCTTCTACCATCCATTTTATAAGTTAGCTAATGGGAACAGATTGGTAAGATTACTAAGGACTAGAACTGGCAAGGTCCTAAAAGTCTGTTTCACCCTTGCCCTTACCACCATTTTGTTTTGTGGATAGGAAAACTAAAGCCAGAACATGTAAGTATATGGGACTTGGGTGAAGAATTGCAGACAATTAATAGAGGAGGGAGGGAGATCTTCCTGGTGGGTTGGGGAGAGAGAATTTGTCTTGAGGGACAAATTCCTTGTCCTTTTCTTCTGTCCCCACCTCCTGAGAGGGCTCTGCTGAGATGACAGCAAAGACTTGGTGTGTGACCTGCAGTGAGTGCCTGTGCAGATTCGGCAATGGCTCAGGGCATTCCATAAGGACCAAGACAAACAGGTTTCCAAACCTCCCTTCTCCCCTGCTCAAAATGGTTATACACTTATTACACTGAATGGGAAAAAGGTATATTCTTCCAATACTGGTCATCTACTTTATCGAGCAGAAGAATGTCAGTGAAAAAAATGGGTCCTACTTTTTACTCACTAAATTGTTAATATCCTGGAATTTGGATAACCACAAAACAGAGGCCGCTTCCTCATTTTTCTTCTGAATTGAGACTATGGGCATAATTGATGTGGGCTGGGCAGGCTCCTCACTGGGCTAAAAGATGGACAGGCAAAGCCAGGTGTGGTGGTGCATACCTACAATCCCAGCACTCTGTGAGGCTGAGGCAGGAGGATCACAAGGTTAAGCCCAGCCCTGGCAATTTAGAGATTTAGCAAGTCCTGTCTCAAAAAAAAAAAAAGGAGGGGGGGCTGGGAGTGTAGCTCATTGCAAAGGCCCTGGGTTCGATTGCCAGTAACATAAAAAAGAAAAAAAAAAAGAAAAAAAATATGGATAAGCAGGATTACAGTTTCATAGTTTCTCAGAGCCGAAAGGAAGTACCAAGGCTAATTCCCTGAGACTCCCAACATGGAGAGTAGGGGGGATATGAGTGAAAAAAGGGCAGCATTGGAATTACAAAGAAATGCCCTCTACTCTTGCACAGAGACATGCCTTCCTAAATATTTCTTTCCTCTCTTCGCCATCCCCTGGCTCTGAACTGAAACCTGAAATCACCCAGCATTTTTCCGAAGCTCTTGGGATATGGTAGGTCGGTCCTTCATACGTCTTGCTCAGTTCACACTACTCTTTCTAGGCCTTTTGCCTATTGCTCCTCTTACAAGCTTGTTTTGGTCTCATCTCACCAAACCACTGGCTGTCCTTGTGTAAGTCACATTCTTTTGGGCCTCTTAGCCTCTACCCATCTGGCATGTGCTGATCCCTTTGCATGAGACACTTTCTTCCTCCTTTTTGTCTAGATTACACCTTCCTTGCACTTTATATCCTGGACAGGGGATCTTCTGATGGCCACTCGCTTGCCTCCTAATTGGGATCCATTTCTTTCCATATCCTTCTAGAATACTTAGTGTAGGACATTTTTGTTCTTTTGGTACAGGGGGTTGAACTCACAGCCTCGTGCCTGCTAGGCAGGTGCTTAGGCCACTGAGCTAAGTCCCTGGCCATATTTTTTAAGACAGGGTCTCACTACACAGTTCAGGCTGGCCTTGAACTCACTTTGTAGCCCAGGCTGGTCTCGAACAACGCTCCTCCTGCCTCAGCCTCCCTAGTGCTGGGATTAAAGGTGTGCACCACCACACCCAGCTGTGTAGGACATTTTGTGCATACATTTCTAATACTTTGATTTAACCATTGATTTAATTTTCTATCTTCCTAGTTGAAAGTAAACTTCAGGTCAAGAATATGGTCTCTTTCAGCTTTTAACTCAGTGTCCAGCAGAATGCTTGGTACCATGTTAGTGCTCAATGCCTTATAGTTGGGTGGGTGCACAGATGGATGGATAAGTGGGTGTACAGATGGATAAGTGGTGGATATTTGGATGTATAGATGGAGAACTGAGTAGAGATGTACCGGGAGGGATGGAAGGTGGAATGCACAAAGTGATGGATAGTGACAGAATACACAGAGACATGCCTGGTTGAATGGGTGGGTGACTGGTGGATGAATGGGTACATGCGACAGGTACAGATGACTGAATGTGTCGATGGGCAATTTTTCCATAAACTCCAGGGTCCTGCAACTCTTGAGGCCTCTGAATTGGTGTCAGGAAACAAGCTGAAGCAGTAATTACTATTATCTTCTGAGGTGAAGAAGAAAGACAAGAGGCAAGGGAGAAGGGGAGGCAGTACCCAGTTTAATGATTTCTTTCTTGACTGCCAGCCCTCTGCTGGTTTGTTGTGAATGTTTAAACATTCTTTAAGACTTTGGGATAGGGGTTTGGGGATGTTAGGCCAAATACATGCAGTCAGAGTGGTGAGGTAAAGCATCTACCAATCATCCACCAGGCACAAGTCTCCAGCTACCCACCAGCTGAGAGGCCCAGCTGTTTGTTGTTTGCCATTGAACAGATGCAAGCATTGTGTAGTCCTTAGTGAGGACCAGAACTAGAGTCTGTGCACTGGCCTGGCTAGAGCGTTGCAGCCAAATGTCTCAGAGTTGAGTTGAGCTTTCTCCTGAGGTATAATGGTGATCATTTTTTAAACTGGAGAAATGTTTGGAGATTGATAAGAATGAGATGAACAAACATGTCATTAGAGAGAGGGAAAGAGAAGTTGGCTGTGCAGCTTAGTGGTAGAGCACATTCTTAGCATGCACAAGGCCTTGGGTTCAACCTCCAGCACCAAAACAAACACATAAATGAATGAATAGTTTGAGGGGGAGTGGAGAGCAAAGAAATATGGACTTATAGAGAAGCGAAGAAGAAACACAAATGACTGATAAACCTGAAAAAATGCTCAACTCAGACCAGAAGAAATGCAAATGAAAATATTGCAATATTAAATATTTGCAAGAGTGAGGTAAACTTTGCATAGAAATATGCATTTGGATACACACACACACACACACACTATATTTTTTGAACCAGAAATCTTACTTCTAGTTTTTCACATGGAATTAATCAAGGATGTGCACAAATTCTCACCACAGAAGGGTTCAACATAATACTTTATAATACTGCATTAGAGGAGGAGGATAGTAGGGGAATTAAATAAAAGAAGCAAGTCATGCTATGTGCATGTGACCACTCCCCAAGATGATTGTAAACTGCATGTACCATAAACATGTGCTAATAAAAAACATTTTATAATACTGAAATGCAAAAAAAAAAATTCTAGGCCATCTCACGGTAGTGAATTAGTTAAATAAAGTAAGGCTAATTGATGCAATTGAATCTCACAAAACCATTAAGAATTCAATTGTGAAGAATATTTAATCATATGGAAAGATGTTCCTATTATATTTTAAATAAAAGTTCCCAAAATAGTAAATATAATATGACTACACTTTTGTTGCAAACATTTCTTAATTCATATTTAGAATAAGGGCCATAGGGCTGTACAGCAATGTTTGCTTTAAGGGATGCTCTCTTGTGGGAGGAATTATACATGATTTTTATTTTTTGTTACCCTTAGTCAACATTCCTTGATAATTCTAAAATAAACAGGTACTACTTTGCTAGTGAGAAAAAAGTTATTTATAACTCAGAGAGAAGGATTATAAACAAGTCTACCTCTTCAGATGCACTTGTTGCCCCTTTCTGGTTTTTGTTTGTTTGTTTTGTGAGACATAGTCTCACTGTTTAGTTCAGGCTGGCCTTGCACTCAGAGATCCTCCTGCCTCAGGCTCCCGAGTGCTGGGATTACATGTGTGCACCACAGCGCCTGACTTCTTTCTGCCTCTTTGCGCCGAGGATGAACATTCTGTGTGGAGAGCTGTAACCCTGACCCTGCCTTGCCTGGTGTTTTCCTGTGCGTATCCTTTCCTTTCAGGCACACATGGAAAATGAATTCCAAGGGAGGTGAAGTAATATCCTGAACGTCAATAGAGCACAGAGCTATTTAGGAAAATGCTTTCTGAGTTTGGCCAGTACCTGCCTTGGGGGGGGAACCCCTTTTTTATTGACACTTGGTGAATAAGGAGGAAGGGAACTGAGAGTGCTTTTTCAGTTGAGTCCCTTAATTTCCCTCCCTTCTATCTTAAACTATCTTAAGAGATATTCATGTTCTCATTGCCTCCTTCCTCAGAGGAGTCAGCACCACTTCGCCTGTGTTCTTGGTCCTCTTCATCCCTTTTTCTAGATGGGAAACCTTAAGTTCACATTCAATATTGTCATCTTCACTTCATCTCACATCCAGTCAGTCAGCCAAGTGATTGTATAGTTGAACCGACTTGTACGCTTCCCGCCCCCCTTTACCCCCATGACCTGTCTTCTGAACTATGAGAACTGGTCTCACAAGCCCTGCCAGCAACTCCAGTCCATCCTGAATACTGCATTCTGAGAGACCTTTCTCCAAACACAGGCCTCATTTTCCCCTTCCCAGCTTACCACCGTCAGCATTGCCTGTAATGCCTTTGCCCCAATTGAACCTCTTTTGACCTTTAAAAATGCTTTTAAAAAGGCTTAATAGGAAATGTTCACATAAACTCCCTAAAATATCTGTGATCTTGCAAAAGAAGTTTAGCATTTGAGATGGGTACTTTCTATTTATGGTTTCTGTTTACTAATTTAGTTGAATAATCAAAGATGTCTTTGGATAATACAGATTGGTAATAAAATCATTGTTGATACTTTTTGTTTTGTCACTGAATCTTAAAAGCATGTTAGGGCCTTGAGGCTGGACAGAAGAAGGAGTGTGTGACAAAGGGTCTTCAGTACTGGTTAAAGTCGTGATCCTTGGCACAGCATTCAAGGCTCCCTGGCCCATGTACCATTCCTGCTTCCCTGCCATGCCAGCCATAAAGCCCCTCTCAATACTTCCTACACCTCTGGGTTTTTGCTTCAGCTACTTCTTCTGCTACAAGCCCTTCCCTCCCACAAAATATCAGCTCAGTTTTTGAGACCTTGCTCAAAATTCTTCCCCCTGGAGAAGCCCTTTCACCATCTCCATTTTGAGTTCAGGTCCCCTCTTTGGAGTCCTTACCTTGGTCTGCATCAGACCAAGCCTTATTATTATTTGTAATATGGCTTTCTCCTTTGCCACCCCCACCTCCCATGGAGAACAGTGACCAGTCATAGTGGCTGTCACCGCAGCACTTTTGGGTCCTAGCCTTGGTTAAATTTCCTTGACTGTGTGTTGATCAGCCTGAATTCTAGAGCGTAATACCATTCTTTGCTGACAGCCATGTGTGTCACAAAAACTCTAGTTTTCCTCTGATCAAGGTAACGTCTCTCAGCAGATAATGGGCTCTGAAACTGTGGAGCAAACTGTTACAGTTTGAGTTCCAGATCTGCCACTTAGTAGGTGGTGCCCTTGACCGAGTCGCTTAATCTTGCTATGTCACAGTACGAGGGGTGTAGACTGTTAACACCCAGGATGGTTTCAAATGGCCACACATAGTAGACTTCCTATAAATTTTGTTGCCTCCATCATGACAAATAAACTTGGAAAATACAATAGCTCCAGGCTGCACCATTCACAGGAAAAGAAAATGTCAAACTTTCATTTCAAAAGGAACGTTTGGATTTAGCATTTAGGGCTGGAGTTTGGCTTTAGCCCCTGCCCTCCTACCCACTTTGGCCATTACTGCTATCAAGAAATGGCTTAGATTCAGCTCCCACCCATAAATTACATCCTGACTCATTTTTAACAAACTTCTGGACATCTTCAATGAAGAGAACAGAATTTTGCCCCTTAGAGTTATTTGATTGAGATTCTGACCTTATTTCTTCTTTAAAGAACTTCTTGCAAATAGATGTCCCAATGCAGGCATTGCATTTATCAAGACCGAGGAAGGTCCGTCCCAAATTGTAGCTGCTTCTGACTCGGGGCACCAGAGAAGGAGTGGGAGAAGCTGGAGAGGAGAGAGAACAGCTCAGGGCTGAGAGCCCAAACAGCAGCAGGGCCGGCCAGTGTGGGTGGAGGACGGCAGCCTCAGGCCCCAGCCTGGGCTCCATCCTCGGCTCAGGGCTGTGCTTTCAGTTGCCACGCAGGGCTGCACAGAGGCTCAGCTGGCGAGATGGCCTCAGAGCAGCGGGCTGGGCTTCAGGGTACTGACCTCATCCCAACCTTCCAGGTTCTGTTTGAGGATGCTGATCTGTTCGGGGCTAACGAGGCCAGGGAGGAGGTGAGGAAGTCCTTGGAGGATGCTGATAACGTGTTTCCAGAGTCACTCTTCCTCTGCTTGGGGCGGTTGCCTCTGCTTGGTAGGGGGGCTCACGGACAGATTTCGGAAAGGACAATGATCACAACTTCCCGGTGTGGTCCTCTTGACAAACACAGGATATCCCAGCTGGGCAGGAAGGGTCCAGGCAGGATGTGTGTTCAACCTAGGTTCCACCTGGGAGTTTCAAAGTACCCTGAAGGCCTCCGCCCTCTGCTGTTTTCATTCTGGGTATATCTGTCCCTATGGAACACAGACACACACACACACACACACACACACACACACACACACAACTGCCCCCCTTGTGCCATACTTTCCCCATTTTACCATATTCAGCTGTGAAATAACTATTGGTTAATTTGCTGGCTGTTAAGTGTCACATTTAACATTGATTTGAAAAGACAAAGCCTTTTAGTGCTTAAGGAAAGAGAACCTTGGCTTCACCCATTTTCCCTTGCTGATCTGAGGACAAGAGAGAGGCCTCTGTGGCCTCTGTGGCGTGATGAGGAGAGCACCAGGAAGAGCCTCTTACCTGTGCCCAGCTGTGTCAGTTTCTCTTCCCAAGGTCTGAAAACCTCTCTTTTCCTTTCACCCTGCCTCACTTCTCAGCAGCTGGCCCAATTTGGGAACACTGAACTGCCCAGGATTGCCTTCCTCTGGATACTGAGAGAAAGGTGACAGTGTGGAGTAGATGCAAGCACTAATTTGGGAGTAGAGAGAAACTATGAAGACTAAATCAGGGAAAGCAGCTTGTCTTACTTTCTGCAGGAGTCTGTGGTCAGGTTGTTTGGCCAGTTTGAGAATATGAGAGTACAAGAGAAGGTGGGTCTGGGAGAGGGAAAATATGAGGTGAGAGGGAATGGGAATGGCCTCAGGAGAAGTAATGAGTTTTGGTAAACATTGGTGGGAAGAGCAGGGTGAAATAGCTCTCTGATGATTAAGCATGTGCTTATTAGCTATCTGTATATTTTCCTTGGCAGAATGTCTGGTCACATTTGTTTTTTGCTGTTGGGTTTTGAGACTATTTTTTTTTTTTGTACAGTCTAGATCCTAGGCCTTTGTTGGCAATGTGATATTATAGTTTGGATCTGAAATGTCCTCCAAAGGCCTATGTATTGAAGACTTGCTTCCCAACCCATGATGCTTTTAGAAGGTGGGGGAAACTAAGAGGTGGAGCTTGATAGATTCTGCTAGCCTGGGGCTTAGCTGTCTGTAACATGACATCTGCCCAACTTGGTACCAGACCCAGGGAAACAACTTAGCTCTCCAAGAGTAAATTCTGTGTTCTCCTTCTTATTCCAGAGACAAACCTTCCGCTCCCTTTTTGCAAGTGTGACAAGCCCTCTCCAATTCCAAGACTCCACAATCACCCAAGTCTCCACCACCAGCCCCCAGTAAATCTTTCTGTTTCCTGTTTTGCACAGGAAGATGTTCCTTTAAATCGGCTGTTAATATGTCATTTTGCCCACCTTCCAAACTCCTCCCCCAGTCAGAACTGATAAAAGTATCTTCACTTCTTTGTTCTCGCTGAAAGCACTTATATTTCTTTATAACTCTCCCTTTCCCATATTAAAGGCCTTTTCTGCTCTTTGTCCCCTCTCCTGCTTTTTCTCTCTGCCTCAGATTGAGTACCAAAAGAATACTCAATCAGAGCTTAGTGGGAGGTCTTTAGGTCATTGGGAGCTTATCCTTAGAGGGAATTGTGGGACCACCAGTCTTTTGATCTTTTTCCTCTCTCTTTTCTTCCCCCACTATGCACTTTTGCTCCATCACATATTCCACCATGATGTGCTTGTCTTGCCACAAGCTCCAAAGCAACAAACAGGGCCAACTGACTGAAACCTCCAAAGCTGTGAGCCAAAATAACCATTTTCTCATTGTATGTTGATTAGCTCAGTAACAGGAGGCTGATTAACACATATTGCTTAAAATATCTTCTCCCAGACAGAAGCTTGTCTTTTATCCTTTTTTTTTTTTTTTTTGCCTTTTTGAGACAGGGTCTTGCCATGCAGTTCAGGCTGGCCTTGAGCTCACTTTGTAACCCAAGCTGGTCTCAAACTCGCAATGATCCTCCTGCTTCAGCCTCCCAAGTGCTGGGTTTATGGGAGTGCACCACCATGCCCAGGTATGTCTTTTATCCTCTTAACAGACACTTTTGCAGAGCAAAAGTTAACAATTTTGCTGAAGTTCAATTTGTTAAGTTTTCCTTTATGGATTATGCTTTTGGTTTCAAGTGTGATCAAAGGAAAACTTAAACACATTTAAATTTTAAAGAGTTTGAGTATTCAGCAATTCATAAATCAAGGCAGCACCAGATCCCCAAAGGCAAGCCCTTTCCTCAGAGAGACGAAAGGGAAACCTATTATTTTATAAAGTGTTTGCAGAAGCAAGACAAAGAAAACAATTTTGATTAGTTAGAGTAGAAAGTCTCTAGTTAGAGATTAGTTGACTGCTTCTGATTGGCTCAGTTCCTAATTTCAGTTTACCATTTATGTTGGGTTTTGGCTTGTTCAGGTGGAAATTTTATTTATTTATTCATTCATTTTCATTCATTCATTCAGTGTTAGGCATTGAACCTGGGGCTTCACACATGCTAGGCAAGTGCTCTACCACTGAGCTACCTCCTCTGCCCTATGTAGTAATTTAAAGTGCCAGAACTGCCCCTGTCTAGTAGCTTCCCAGTTATGGTTTTTAAAAGAAGTTTAAGAACTTTGCCTAGCCCTGCATCCTAAAGATTTTATTTTATGAATTCTTATGAAAGTTTCATAGTTTTACATTTTATATTTAAATCTGTGATCCATTTTGAGTTAATTTTTGTGTCAAGTATGAAGTTAGGTCAAGGTTTTGTTTTTTGTTTTTGTTTTTTTTGGTATTGAGGATCAAACTCACGACCTCACGCTTACCAGGCAGGTGCTTATGCCACTGAGATAAATCCCCAGCCCCAAGGTTCATATTTTTGTTGATGAATGTCCAATTGCCCCTGAACCATTTGCTGAAAAGACTACCCATCTTCTATTGATACTGCTTTTGCAATTTTGTAAAAAATCAGTTGTCTGTACTTGTATGTGGGTATTTCTGGGTTTCTCTATTCTATCCCATTGATCTTGTGTCTATTCCTCTTTCAGTGCCACATAGTTAATCTTAATTGCCGTAGCTACATATCTTGAAATTGAATAGTGACTCCTCCCACTTTCTTTTTCAAACTTTTAGCTCTTCTAGTTTGTCTTTCCTTATACATCTTAGAATGATTTTGTGTATATTTACCAAAAAATGCTCCCAGAGATTTTGATAGGATTAGGTTAAATCTATGTAGCTCTTTGGGGAGAGCTGACCTTTTTATTACCTTGAGTTTTCAAATGCATGAACATTGTATATCTTTCAATTTAGTTAGATCTTCTTTGAGTTTTAAAAAAATTAGTGTTTTGTGGATTTCAGCATTTCAGTCCTATAAATGACATTATATTTAAAATTTTTATTTATTTATTTATTTTGTTTTTTTTGAGACAGGGTCTTGCAATGTAGTGCAGATTGGCCTTGAACTTGCTTATGTAGCCCAGGCTAACCTCAAACTCATGGCAATCCTCCTGCCTCAGCCTCCTGAGTGCTGGGATTACAGGCATGTGCCACCACATCCAGCTTTATTTATTTAAATTTTTTTTATTTAAGAGAAAAAGGAAACATATGAGAAAGACAAAAAGCAAAAGAGAAAAACAAATGACAACAGCAAATCCACAACAGTAACATAGGTTTACAAAACAAGATGATAGGAACTTGACAATTGTTGCAATATTGCCTATCATTACCTTCAACATGGTTGTTTACATTAACAGATATAGACATGCAACATTGATCTAATCATATGAGTATTAACCAATCTTTCTCAATAACTAATACATTCAGCAGTATAGTCATTTTAGTTATCTTACATATATATTTATACAGATTTATGTCTTCTTCCTTTTCCCTTCCTTATTTTCTCCTTTTCCCCTTCCCAATTACTTTTGCTCTTAAAGCAGTTTTTTACCCTTACAGAGTATTTATTGTAGATTTTGGATCGTATATACTTTTTCTGTTTCTTACACTAGGGAGGCAATACAGTATTTACACATGTGGGTTTGATTTATCTCACTTATGAGTATGGTCTCGAGTCCATTTACTTATAAAAATCTCAATGCAATCTTTCTTGATAGCTGAGTAGTACTCCATTGTATAAAAATAGCACATCTTTTTTATCCATTCCTTGATTGATGGGTGTTTGAGTTGTTTCCAAGATCTGGCTATTACAAATTGTGTTGCTATAAACATGGGTGCACAAATATCACTGTGGTATGATGTTTTCAATTCTTCTGGGAAAATGCCCAGAAGTGGGATAGCTGGGTTGAATGGGATCTCTAATCCTAGCTTCTTGAGGAATCCCCACACTGACTTCCACAGTGGTTACACCAGTCTACACTCCCACCAACAGTGGAGAAGAGTTCCTTTTTCCCCACAGCCCCTCCAGCATTTGTTGTTGGTTGATTTTTAATCTTGGCCATTCTTTCTGGAGTGAGATGGAATCTCAGTGTTGTTTTAATTTGCATTTCCAGAATGACCATTGATGTTGAACATTTTTTCATATATTTATTTGCCATTTGTATTTCTTTCTCTGGGAAGTGTGTATTCATCTCAGATGCCCATTTTTGGATTGGGTCCTTGAATTTTACGGCCCTGATTTCTTTTAATTCTTTATACATTTTAGATAGAAGTCCTTTGTCTGATGGACAATTGGCTAAGATATTTTCCCAATTCGTGGGTTTTCTTTTCACTCTGTTGGAGATTTCCTTTTACATGCAAAAACTTTTTAGTCAGGTGAGATCCCAGTTGTTGATTCTGGGAAGTGTTTCCCGAGCAATTTGATTTTTGTTCATGAACTCTCTGCCTACTCCTATGTCATCAAGATTTTTACCTACTTTGTCTTCTAGCAAGTTTAGTGTCTCTGTTTTAATATTCAGATCTTTGATTCATTTTGACTTTATTTTAGTGCATGGTAATAGGCATGGATCTAGTTTTAGTTTACAGCATATAGAAAGCCAGTTTTTCCAGCACCATTTGTTAAAGAGGCTATCTTTCTTCCAATGTACATGTTTGGCCCCTTTGTCAAAGATGAGGTGGCCAAGTGTGTTTGTAGTTGTGGCTGTATCTTCTGATCTATTCCATTGATCTTCAGGTATGTTTTGATTCCAGTACCATGCTGATTTTATCACAGTGGCTTCGTAGTATAGTTTCAAGTCAGGGATTGTGATGCCTCCTGCCTTCCCTTTGTTGCCAGAATTGTCTTTGCTATTCTAGGTTGCTTTCTCTAGCTCTGTGAGGTAGGCAAGTGATATTTTGAATGGGATTGCATTAAATCTGTATAAAAATTTTGGGAGAATTGCCATTTCCACGATGTTTGTTCTTCCTATCCATGGACACGGAATGTCTTTCCATTTTCTGAAATCCTCTTTGATTTCCTTTTTCTGAGTAATGTAATTTTCACTGTATAGATAGATCTTTTACTTCCTTTGTTAGATTGATTCCTAAGTATTTCATTTTTTTGGATGTTATAGTGAAGGATGTGGTTTCTCTTGTTTTTCTCTGTCAGTGACTTTGTTGTTTTGGACAGGAAGGCTATTGATTTTTGAGTGTTGACCTTGTATCCAGCTACATTACTGACTTTGGTTATTGCATCTAGAAGTCTTTTAATGGATTTTTTGGGGTCTTCTATGTAGAGTATCATATCATCTGCAAATAATGATAATTTTACTTCTTCCTTTCTTATCCTTATTCCCTTTATTTCTTTCTCTTGTTTAATTGTGCTGGCTAATATTTCCAGAACTATATTGAATAGGAGTGGAGATAATGAACATCCTTATCTTGTTCCTGATTTTAGGTTGCAAGTTTTCTGTTTTTCTCCATTTAGTAAGATGTTGGCTGTTGGTTTATGATATATTACTTTTATCAGGTTGAGGTAGAGACCATCTATTCTGATTTTCTGTACTGTTTTTATCATGAATCGGTGTTGGATTTTGTCGAATGCCTTTTCTGCATCTATTGAGATGATCATGTGGTTCTTGTCCTTGTCCTTGTTGATATGGTGTATTACATTTATTGATTTGCATATGTTGAACCATCCCTGCATTCCTGAGATGAATCCCACTTGATCATGGTGTATAATCTTCCTCATAACTTTCCGTATTCTATTTGCCAGTATTTTATTGAGGATTTTTGCATCTATGTTCATTAGGGAGATTGGCCTGTAATTTTCTTTTTTGGTTGGGTCTTTCTCTGGTTTTGGTATTAGGGTAATACTCATTTCCAGGAATGAGTTAGGAAACTTACTGCCTTTTGAATTTCATTGAACAGTTTGAACAGTGTTGCCATTAAGTCTTCCCTCAATTTCTTGTAGAATTCATCATTGAATTCATCAGGATCTGGGCTTTTCTTTGTTGGTAAGGTTCCAATTACATTTTCAATTTCACTAGCTGAAATTGGGTTATTCAGCAGTTTTACATCTTCTTGATTCAGCTTTGGTAATTCATAGGTTTCTGGGAATCTGTCCATGTCTTCTGTGTTATCAAATCTATGTGAGTAAAGGTTTTCGAAGTAGGTGTTGATGATCTTCTGTATTTCCACAGGGTCTGTAGTGATTTCACCCTTTTCATTTCCTATTGCATGGATGTGAGTTTTTTTTTTTCCTCTTCTTAATAAGGTTGGCTAGGGGCTTATAGATTTTATTTACTCTTTCAAAGAACCAACTCTTCAATTCATTAATTCTTTGTATTGTTTTCTTAGTTTCAATTGCATTAATTTCTGCTCTGATCTTGATAATTTCCTCCCTTCTTTGGGCTTTGGACTTGACTTGCTCTTGTTTTTCTAGAAGTTTGAAGTGCAGCATTAGGTTGTTTATGTGTGATCTTTTCATTTTTCTGATGTGGGAGTTTAGTGCTATAAATTTCCCTCTGAAGACTGCTTTCATTGTGTCCCACAGTTTCCGGTAATTTGTATTTGCATTTTCATTCAATTGTAGATATTTTTAATTTCTTCTTTAATTTCTTCTGTGACCCATTGATTGTTTAGGAGAGTATTATTTAATTTCCATATGTTTAAGGAGTTCTTGTGGGTTTTTTGGTCATTCATTTCCAATTTTACTGTGCTATAGTCAGATAATATGCATGGAATTATTTCAGTTCCTTTGCATTTACTCAAGCATGTTTTGTGGACCAGTATATGATTTATTTTAGAGAATGACCTATGTGCAGCTGAGAAGAATGTGTATTCTGATTTTGATGGGTGGAATACTTGGTACACATCTACTAGGTCCGTTTGTTCACAAGTTTGATTCAGCTCTGTTATTTCTTTGCTGATTTTTTGTTTGGTTGATCTATCTCTCTGTGTCAGTGTGGTGCTAAGGTCCTCTGTTATAACTGCATTACTGTTTATTTGGTTTTTCATGTCTATTAAGGATTGTCTTACATAGTTGGGTGCTTGCATATTTGGTGCATGTATATTTATGATTGTAATCTCTTCCTCTTGAAGTTTTCCCCTAACAAGAATGTAGTGACCTTCTTTATTTCTTTTGATCATTTTCAGTTTGAAGTTCGCATTGTCTGCAAACATAATTGCTACCCCTGCTTTTTTCTGGGGTCCTGTTGCATGGAGTATTGTTTTCCAGCCTTTGATTTTTAGTCTGTAAATTTCCTTTTGAGTTAAATGTGTTTCTTGTACACAGCATATTGTTGGGTTTTGTTTCTTAACCCATTCTGCCAGTCTGTCTTTTTTTTAATTGGTGAGTTGAGACCATTTACATTGATTGATATAACTGATATATACTGACTCATCCCTGTCATGATATCTTTCTGTTGTTGGCTTTGTACATTTTCTGTTTAATTATTTGCCTTGCTTAGTGGTTTCCTTTTGTTGTTGTTCTTAAGACTGTAGCTATCTTTGTCTCTTTCTAGAGTGTCTTTCAGTAGTCTTTGTAGTGTTGGTTTGGTGGCCATAAATTTCTTCAGTTGTTCTTTGTCTTGGAAGTATCTTATTTCTCCATCAATTTTTAAAGATAGTTTTGCAGTATACATAAATCTGGGTTGAAAGTTAGTTGTTTTCTTTCAGGATTTGAAATACTTCACTCCAAGCTCTTCTTGACTTAAAGGTTTGTGTTGAGAAGTCTGCTGTGATTCTGATAGGCTTTCCTTTATAGGTGATGTGTTTCCTTTCTCTGATGGCTTTTAGGATTTTGTTCTCATGGTATATTTCTAAAACCCTAATTATTATATGTCTGGGTAAAGGTTTATTTTGGTTATGGTTAATTGGGGTTCTGTATCCCTCGCTTACATGTATATCAGGTTCTCTTCCCATTTTTGGAAAATTTTATGCTATTATTTCTGCAAATAGTCTTCACAGGTCATTAGTATTGACCCCTGCTTTTTCATTTATGCCTATTAATCTTATGTTATTTCTCTTGGCATCGTCTTGCAGCTGTTGAATTGTTGTTTCTTGGTTTCTTGTTATTTTTAAGAGATCTTTTCTTTAGTGGTCATAAGCTCCCATGCTGTCTTCAAGGTCTGAGATTCTATGTTCAGCTTCATTCAAGCAGTTTTTCAAACTTTCCATGGAATTTTTCATTTCCTGAATTTCCCTTTGAATCTGTTTCATGCATTCTATTTGTGTCTTATATTGTTCGTTCAAAGTTTCCATCATTTTCTTCAGTTCTTCTATTTTTTTATCTTGATCTTTTTTAGATGCACACAGCATTTCTTTCATAATGATTGTCATTTCAATTTTTAGCTGCATGATTATTTCTGATTTGAGTTTCTCTATAGCTTCATCAAGCTGTTACTTTACTGCATTTGCTATCATTTCAGAAAGTTCAGTTGTGTGACTCCCAGTGTCTTCCATTTCAGTGTGTCTTGGGTTTGTTCTCAGCTGGCTGGTGAATTGAGACTGCCTCTTGCTCTTTCATTTTGTCATATTCTTCTGGGACCTGTATGGCTGTGCAGGCAGCCTCCTGATTGATTGCACTGGAGCACTGTGCTGGGTAGAGCTTCAATCCTCTAATATCCCTGTGGCTAGCTGGGGTACACCCCCAGGTTATGGCACTGGACCCTTGTGTTCTGTGGTTTGTGAGGCTGGCCGCGTCTTCCCCTGATGTACTTTGTTGGTTTACTCTGGGATGCTGGGCTGGACAAAGTTTGTATCCTTCCTGTAGCTAGCAGGGTCACACCCCTGGAGCTTGCTGCTGGGGTCTAGAACCTGGCTGTGTAGCATTCAGAACCCCTGAGACCCAGGTGGCTAGCAGAGTTGCAGCCCTGGGGTGTGTCACTGGACCTTGATCCAGGCTGGATGGTGTTTGGATTCCCTGGGACCTGGGTGGCTAGGAGTAGTGCACTCTGGAGTGTGGCACCACCGGGACCTTGTGTCTGGCTGCAAGGAGTTCAGAGCCTCTGTAGCACGGGGCAAGCCTGGGCGAGTCCCAGGCATATAGTGTCGGGGCCTTACTCCTGGTTGGGTGGGTTCCCAACCTGTAGGACCTCCCAGGTGGCCACACCCTTGAACAATGGATCTCTCAGCTTGTGCCTATTTATTTAAATTGACAAAATTGTATATATTTATTGGGTTTGACATGTTTTAAAAGAAATATATATATATATAAAAATGGCTGAATCCAAGTAATTAATATATACATTACTCTGCATGTCCATTGTGGTGAGAACACCTAAAGTATACTTTCTTAAAAATTTCCAAGAATATAATACATTGTCATTACCTACCATCATCATGCTGTACATCTCTTGAACTTATTCCTTTTCTCTAACTGAAAATTTGCATTATTTGATTAACATCTGTCCAACTCCCTCCCATACACACCTGTGATAACTACCATCCATTCTATTTTTTTTTTTTTGTACCAGGGATTGAACTCATGACCTCGCACTTGCCAGGCAGGCACTTATGCCACTGAGCTAAATCCCCAGCCCAGTACTCTTCTTCAATTTTTTAAGATTCTACATGTAAGTGTAATTTTGCAGTATTTGTCTTTTTGTGCCTGGCTTATTTAACTTAACATAGTGTAAGTCACACATATGTAACCATTGTATTATTGCACTTGTGTGACAAACTGAAAGAAAACCTATCTATGTATATAAAAAATTAGCTAAGATAGTTAAAAGAAAAAGAATTTTGAGTGAAAAGTAGTTTTCACAAGTCATTTTCAGATTTCATTTTTAATGTGAAATGTTTTTTTGAAAATAATAGAGCAGTCATAACAAAAAAAAAGTCATGTAGATGGTTTCTCTTGATTCACTGAGGGGAAAGTTTTGTGCTAATAATTTTCTGGATAATGTTTCATGTCTATGTGTTATACTCTAAACAACTGCTTTGAATATAACAATATGCATTGTGTTGATTATTGTTATTTTCCTATTGGCCTGTTGTGAAATTCTGTTTTACTTTAATTTCTTATTTTTGTTCTGTTTAAAATAATCAAAAATAAATAAAAAATAAAAAAATAGTGTCCTCCAGGTTCATCCATGTTGTCACAGATGTTAGTCTTTTTTAAGTCTGTGTTATATATATATATATATATATATATATATATATATATAATTTTCTTTATCCATTCATTGGTTGATGAATACTTAGTGAATGCTTAGGTTATTTCCACATCTTGGCTATGTGGATAATGCTGCAGTAAACATAAGAGTGCAGATGTCTCTTTGACATACTGACTGATTGCATTTCCTTTGGATATACACCCGGAAGTGGGATTACTCAATCATATGGTAGTTATATTTTTTATTTTTGAGGAACTTCTGTAATATTTTTCATAATGTTATATCCCTACTAACAGTGTGCAGGGATTTTCTCTGCATCTTTTACCTTTTTGATGATAGCCATCCTAACAGGTTTAAGGTAATCTCTCATTGTAGTTCTAATTCACATCCATTGATGATTAGTGGTGTTGAGCATCTTTTCATATATCTGTTGGCCATTTGTGTATCTTCTTTTCAGAAATGTCTATTTTAAATTAGATTATTTGTTTTCTTGCTCTTGAGTTCCTTACATATTTTGAGTATTAACCCTTTATAAGGTTCATGGTTTGCAAATATTTATTCCCATTCTGTGGATTATCTCTTTAGTCTGCTGATTGTTTCCTTCGTAGTACAGAAACTTATTAGTTTAATGTTAACCAATTGCCTATTTTTATTTTGTTGCCTGTGCTTTTGGAATCATTTCCCAAAAAAGTATTGCCTAAAGTAATGTCATGGAGCTTTTCTTGTGTTTTCCTCTTTTACTGTAGTATAACAGTATTGAGTCTTAACATTTAAGCCTTTAGTCCATTTTTAGTTAATGTTTGTATATGATGTGAGACGAGTCTAATTTTATTCTTCTGCATGTGGATATCCAGTTGTCTCAACATCATTTATTGAAGAAACTGTCTTTTCCCTGTTGTGTGTTCTTGATGTCTTGCCAAAAATCAATTGACTGTAAACACGCCAATTTATTTCAGGTCTCTTTGCTCTGTTCCTTTGGGTTCTGTGTCTGTTCTTATGCCAGTGGACCTGGAATCTATATACACATAAGCCAGCTTGGAGGCTGGTTTTGTGGGTGCTGGCCTGATAACTAGTGCTATGGAGGTTGGCCTAGTACTGAGGTGGGCTTGCAGCCTGAGTCTATGGGCTATGGAGGATGGTCTGTCATGGAGAAGAGCCTGAAGCCCCAGAGTTACTGATGTCAGCCCAGCGAAGGGGTGGGCCCAGAGTCAACTGTGTAAACCTAGAGCCCAAACCTGTGGGGCCTGACCCAACACTAGGGAAGGCCTGAAGGCTTAGACCAGGAACACCAGCTTGGTGTCTGGGGCTATGGAGGCACTGCCCAACTTTGGATTTTATTGAGTGGGCCCAGTCTTAGGGTCTAACGTGAAGTCTAGGCCTCTGTTCCTTCACCATTCTCCAAATGGAGAGTATAATTTTTTGCCATCCCTCCATGACCATATGATTCCCACTGATACTGCACAGAAGATAGTGGCCTTGTTATTGCTGGCCATTGGTGAAAGTCCTGACTTTACTCTGATACAATCCTAGTGGGGAGGTAGACTGGTCACTCTATTACCACTGCATGAAGGTTCAAGTTCAGGGTTCCCACACGGGCTCCACTGATGTTACGGGGAGAGCGGATATGCTTTATTGCTTCCTGAATAGATGAATGTCTTGGCTCCACACTTGGTCTTTGCTGACACCACTTGTTAAGGTTTAATAACCTACCCATCAGTAGATCCATCCACTGATGAATTCAGTAGCTGAATATATGGTTAGGAAGTGAGGCCTGCTTTAATGAAGTAGGTTACTGAAGGTGTAACATAGAGGAATCTTTTCCTTTTCCTTTTCTCTTCTCTCTCTCTCTCTCTCTCTCTCTCTCTCTCTCTGTCTCTCTCTCTCTCTCTTTTTGAGACAGAGTCTCTCTATGCAGCTCAGGCTGGCCTTGAACTCTCTGTGTAGCTCAAACTGGCCTTGAACTTGAGCGACCCTCCTGCTTCAGCCTCCTGAGTGCTGGAATTACAGGAGTATATCACCATGCCTGGCTAGAAGGGTATATTCTTTGTTGTTGTTTTGTATTTTTGACTGTTTGATACAGGGTCTCATTATGCAGTTCAGGCTGGCCTTGCACTCACTTTATAGCCAAGGTTGGTCTCGAACTTGCATCAATTCTCCTGTCTCAGCCTCCAGAGTGCTGTTATTACAGGTGTGTGACAACACGCCAGGTTTGGTCGGATATATTCTTGTGCCTCACCCCTGTCCTCTTCTTCTAGCTCTTCTGCTTGCTCTGCTTCCTGACTTCCATGAGGTGAGCGGCTTTCTTCCACTATGCCATTTCTGCTTCAGAGCCAGTAAACCATGGACTGAAACTTCTGAAACTGAGCCAAAATAAACTTTTTCCCTTAAATTGCATATGTCAGGTATTCTGTCCTAGTAATGGAAAAGCTGACTAATACATCACTCTAGTGGAGAAGAGGCTTGGGTTGCTTCATTATAGCCTGGCAAGGGTGGAAATCTGGGCTCTTCTTTTGGTCATGCTGGTGGGGACAGGGCCACAGGTTTTTTCATCTTTCTAGTGTACCCTACCTCTTTCCTAGTCATTTGGCTAGAGAGATCTGGCATTTACTGGGGATTTAAACAAATCTCCATTCATTGGTATTTCCATGTTTTCAGCTTGTCTAGCTATAAGTCTTGGACATATAAGGCAAAAAGTTCTAGGGATTGAACTCACAACCTTGCACTTGCCAGGCAGGTGCTTATGTTGCTAAGCTAAATCCTTGGCCATATAAGGCAAAAAGAAAATATAAGAAACTTGCAACCACAACATCCCTTGGGATCTAAGTTCCCTTACTCATCTTTTCACTTTTCAGTGTCTTCCTATATTTGGTTTACGTATAATGTCCTGGAGTTTTAGTTGTACTTAAGAGAAGTAGGGAAAAGTAGCTCTACTCTACCTTTCTGGAAGCAGAAATCTCTTAGTTTTTAAAAATTCTTATTAAGTGTATTGGTACAATTTAAATATACATAATGATCACATTCATCATAGGGAATTTGTCCCTGTGCATGATATATCCTGATTCCTCTCTCTTCCCCGCAATTCTGTCCTCTCCATTCAACCCCTTACCCTCCTTATTCACAAATCTTTGTTTCCAGTTTATCCTTCTTTTCTCAGTTTTTCTTTTCCCTTCCTCCCCCCACCTAGTTCCCCTTTCCTTCTGAACAATTTCTTTCTATTTCACAATATCTATTATACATTTTGGTGTTTATTTACACTTTAGGTTTCTCATACCAGAGAGACAATGTGATATTTACATGTGTGTCCTATTGATTTCACTTAAGACTATGGTCTCAAGGTGCAACCATTTATCTAGAAATGTCTCAAGTTTATCCTTCTTTATGGATGAGCAGTACTCCATTGTATAAAAAGACCACATCATTTTTATTCATTCCTCAGTTGATGGACATATGTGTTGTTTCTGCTACAAACATTGGTGTGCATAGATAGTTGTGGTATGATATTTTTAATTCTTCCATGAAGATACCCAGAAGAGAAATTGCTGGGTCAAATGGAACTTCTAATCCTAGTTTTTTGAGTAATCTCTGCACTGATTTCCACACTGGTTGCACCAGTCTACACCCTCACCAACAGTAGAGAAGGGTTTCTTTTTGCCCAAGGCCCTCCAGCATTTGTTATTGATTGATTTCTTTACAATAACCATTCTTGCAGCCATGAAGACTGAGAGGAGACTCAAGAAGAAAAAAAAAAAAAAAGCCAACCCATGCATTCCTGTGAGTCAGAAGCAGCCATGAACATGAAGGCTGGGAAGGGAACCAAGAAGCCAACCCATGCCTTTCTGTGAGCCTGTTGGTGCATGGACTGGGAGACAAGAACAGTAATGTTCCCTCCATACCTGATAAGCAATTAACTGATTTGGAGGAACTCAGATTGAGATGATAGCAACCAAAGTAATAAAAAAATGCTTGTATTGTTTGATTGACTTTTTAGTCCTAAAGCTGGTAGTCTGAGCATTTATTTGGAAGATAACAATATGCTTTGTAGCAACTGTGGGGGATTTCCTACTGTCTTGTATTTGAAATCCAATGTTTTGTTCTGTTTTATTGTTTTGTTTTATTCCAGTATCTGGTAACCTGAGCAACTATTTTCAAGACAACAATATGCAACATAACAACCATTGCTAAATTCCTATCATCTTGTTTTTAAATACTATTTTGCTGTTGCTTTTTGTTGTTGTTTTGCTTTTGTTATTTTTTTGTCTACTTCTTGATTTTTGTTTTTTTTTTGTTTTTCTCTTTAAAATAAAAATAGATAGCCATTCCTTCTGTGGCAAGATGGAATGTCAGCATTGTTTTAATTTGAATCTCTTGAATGATCAGTGATGTCAAACATTTTGTCGTATATTATTTGCCATTTGTATTTCTTCCTCTGAGAAGCTTGTATTCATCTCAGATGCCCATTTTTGGATAGAGTCTTTAAATTTGGGGGGCATCTAATTTTTTCAGTTCTTTATATGTGTTAGATATTAGTCCTTTGTTTGAGGGACAGTTGGTTAAAATTTTTTCCCACTCTGTGGTTTGTCTTTTCACTCTACTGGTAATTTCTTTCGCTGTGCAAATTCTCTTTAATAGGATGAAATCCCAGTTGTTGAGAAATCTCTTAGTTTAAAAATCTTTTTCACTACTAGGAATTGAATCCAGGGCCTTTGCACTGAGCTACATCTCCAACCCTTTCTAAATTTTGTATTTTGAGACAGGGTCTTGCTCAGTTGCCAAATTGCCCAGGGTGAGCTTGACCTTGCAATCCTCTTGCCTCCACTTCCCAGAGCATTGGAATTACAGGAGTGCATCACCATACCTAGCTATTTGCATAATTTTATTTTTGAGGTAGGGTCTCTATGTAGTGCAGGCTGGCTTTGAACTCACCATGTAGCTCAGACTAGCCTCAAATTCATAGCAATTCTCCTGCCTCAGCCTCCTGAGTGCTGAAATTACAGGCATACACCACCAGCCCAGCTATTTGTATACTTTTATAGTTTATTCTCAATAGTGATATCTTATCACTTTTGCTGCATGTTATTTGCTAGAAGCAAGTTATTAAGTCCAGTTCACACATGAAAGGAGAGAATTATATAAGGACATGAATATTAGGAAATGAGAAAATTTGCAAGGCATTTTATAAGGATGTCTCTCTCATCAGAGCTACTCAAATTGTGGTCCCTAGGCCAGCAGTATTGACATCACTGGGAACTTGTTAGAAATGGAAATTTTTGAGCCTCATCTAAGACCTGCTGAATCAGAAGGATTGAGGTTGAAACCAGCATTGCATTAAAAAAAATTCCTCCAGAGTTGGGCGTGGTGGAGCACACCTGTAATCTCAGCATTCCATAGGGAGTCGGGTGGTGGTACTGAAGCAAGAGGATTGCACGTTTGAGCCCAGTCTGAGTAATTAATGACTTAGTGAAACCCTGTTTCAAAAGGCCCTCCAGGGAATTTAATACATTGATATACACTAAAATTTGAAAACCACATCTCTAAGCATTTGTTAAGATTTTATTCTAGCATCTGCTTAATGATGCTTAATAACTTCATGGGACAGGAAGCCACCTACCTATCATATGAGGCAGCCCATTTAAATTTTTAGCTCTTAATGCTTTATTACATAAATAATTCATATACAGTGTATTAAAATGAGATAATACAGATAAAAGAAAAAAATTTATTGCCACCACCAAAAAATAATCATTTCTAAACTTCTGGTATATAATATAATTCTAGATTTTAAGAGCACATAAATATATTTTTTGTGGAAAGGAAATATACTATACAAGTCTAATAACCAGACTTATTTTTACTTAAACTATTTTGTTTTTGAGTGGCCCTCACAGAAATTGTGACTTTGTGATGAGCTCAAATTTTTCTCTTTGTAATTTCCAATTGTTGGCTTTAATTTTGCCTTAAGAACCACAACTGACAAGTCCATTTGTTATGTCACACAAGTATTCAAATATGAGTAGGAATTTACCATGTAACCCTTGTGTAGCATACTTTTAAAGTAATAGCACAACTGTGCATGGTGGCACATGCCTGCAATTCCAGCACTTGGGAGACAGAGGCAGGGTGATTGCTGTGAGTTCAAGGCCAGCCTAGGTTCCATAGTGAGTTCAAGGACAGACTGAACTACAGAGCGAGACCCTGCCTTAACCCCCCACAAAATCCAACAAAACAAAACAAAACACAAAGTAATAGAACATAAATCTGTCCCTACAATTCTTTTGGTGTTACCCACCTATGTTTTAAAATATAGACTATTTTGAGCTGGGCGTGGTGGCACATGCCTTTAATCCCAGCACTCGGGAGGCTGAGGTAGGAGGAGTGTTGTGAGTTCGAGGCCGGCTTAGGCTACAAGGCGAGCGCAAGGCCGGCCTGAGCTACACAGTGCAAACCTGCCTCAAAAAAGCAGGCTAGGAGTTTGGCTGTGACTTAAGCGCCTCTCTGACAGGTGTGAGGTTGTGAGTTCAATTCCCTGTGCCGCAAATAAATAAATAAATAAATAAAATATAGATTATTTTACTTTTTTAGAATCATGACCAAATTTGAATTTTTTCACAGTCAAAGTTTTCCTGAGTGTTTTTTTCTCCTCAAACATTATGCTACTTTCCATAATATTCTCATGATTCTTGGCCTCTTTGGTACCTTTAATTTCATGATATGACAAATATAGCAGGTAATATTTTCATTCTATAAGTCAAGATGTACACAGCATTCTTTACATTGTATAACTTTCACTTTAAGAATTCTATTCTGGATTGGTGGGAAATATTAGCATAGTTCTTTCTTGAATTTATTTTCTGAAATTTCATTGAGGTTCTGGGGGATTTACTCAATGCAAAGCCACTTGCTTCACAAAGGTGCTCATAGAATTGACTTCACATACCCTGTAACTTCCAGTTCCAGTTGTGCCTCAATCTCTTCAAGTTTCACTTGGAATACATGCTTTCACCCAGTATATTTTTAGATGTCCCCAATCCTTTCTGGGGAGATTGTTAGTTCTTTCCCCATATATTATTACCACAGATATCCCTTGGCATCCTTGGGGTGTTTGTTCCCAGATCCCTTGCAGTGACCAAAATTGGAAGATTCCCAAGACTATTATATAAAATGGTGCAGTATGTGATAGAATCTGCACACAACCTCCTGGATATTTAAAATCATCTCTAGATTACTTATGCTACTTAGTACAATGTAAATATTTGTAGTATTGGTTTAGGAAGAACGACAAGAAAAAATATGTGTATTTTCAGTAAAGATACAATTTTAAAAAATATTTTCAGTCTGTAGTTGGTTGAATCCTCAGATGCAGAGTCTGTGGGTATGGAATGGCAATTGTACTGACAAGTGTGCAGTTCAGATCTGCTTTCTTATAGCACGTCTCTAATTTCTGACTTGCCACATTCCTTCCTTGAGGAAGTGAGAAAGAAGACAACTTTGTTCTTAGATTGATGGTGGTAGTAGTGGAGGTGGGGAGACAGAAAGAAGAAAACATAGGTGTAACAAAAGCACTAAATTTTTTTTAACCACATGAAGTATAACAGGTTTTGTTTGCAGGTTCTATTTGGTTGGAACCCTTGTTTCATGTTCTCCTAGTTATTTTTTACTAGAAGTTAAAGAGCTACTCTTAAAAGTCAAGCAGACCTTGTGACAGATAGATGGTTTAGAAACTGACAGAAGTTCTTCATGATGTGTAATCCACCAGAGTAAGGATTTTTGCCTACTTTGCCTCCAGCATTCAGAGCAGTTTCTAGCACATGCCGCCTCATGTTAAGTAAAAATTAAGCACCTAAGATTAATATGCAGCTATAACAATGAAATGAATGGATGGCTTATTCACATTACAAAATTATTAGTCAAAAACAGTAAGAATCCTTTTGTAACTTCTTCAGTCCTGAGGCTAACAATTTTCTTCTGACCTTGATTGTGAAGTGCTTCTTAATTTCAGAAACATTAGGAGATGAAGAAAATATATGGCTCAACATGGAAAAAACTGTTCCAGGAAGTAAACATTCAGGGAAAGTTACAGCAAAGGTAGTGTTCGATTTGTGTGATCCCAGGGTAGAACACATGGGCAAGTGGAAGGAAGAGGTAAAGATAAATGACCCCAATGTGGGAATCTTGGCTAGCAGACCAGTGGTTTGGAGCAGCAGATAAGGTCAGTGTGGAGACTGTGTGGAATTGATTAATGCACAAGAAAACTTTAGAGAGGAGTACCAAAATGGTGGAGTTGTAAGCAGTAGAGAAAGAGAACTCTGAGAGTTTCCATCCATATGCTGGAATATAGCAATGAAAAGAAGAATGGAAGGAGAGAAATGGGTCTTCTGGATCCAGGAAGGATCTAAAGTGAGAATTGAAGCCCACAGAGGGAGAGAAGAGAGAAACTTCAATGAAGAAGAAGGAAGTAGCTGTTGGAGCCTTCTCTCTGAGTTGAGAGTCACTATGCAAGAGGATCAGTTCAAACCTGTGGACACACAGATATAGAAAAGAGGCTTGTGGTTGGTGATCATAAAATGAAATTTTCTTTAAAATAGCAAGGAACCATGAGAAATGAGTCCAGCAGTTGCTAGATGATGCAAAGAAGAATAACTTAAGATTGATTTGAGTTAATGAAAAAGCAGGAGATAGCACAAATGATATAAAAAAACTGTTCACAGAAATCATGACAGAAAGCTTTCCTGATAGGGAAAAAGAATTTGACATCCAGATAAGTAAGGCATATGGAACGCCATTTAACCATGATAGAAAGGCAAATCTACAGCCAGACATATCATAGTCAAGATTCCAGAAATTCAACAGAAAAATAGAATATTAAAAGCTGTTAGGGAAAAGAAACAGATCATTTACAAAGGAAAGCCCATGAGAATCACAGCTGACTTCTCAGCACAAACCCACACATCAAGGAGAGCTTGGAAGGAAGTATTTCAAGCTCTAAAGGAAAACAACCTCCAACCCAGACTGATGTACCCTGCAAAACTATCTTTGAAAACTGATGGATAAATAAGATACTTCCATGACAAAGAACACCTGAGGGAATTTATAACCACCAAACCAGCATTCCAAAATGTTTTGAAGGACGTTCTAAAAGATATAACATGGACTACAACTCCATGTTACCCAAACAGAAGGAATTCACCAGGCAAGGCAAACAAACAGATGGGGGACCAAAAACAGGAAGATAACATGACAAGGATAAGATAATACATATCAGTTATAACCATCAATGTTAGTGGTCACAATTCACCAATCAAAAGACACAGATTGGCAGAACAGATCAAGAAACAAGATCAAACAATATGATGCATACAAAAAACATTTAATTAAAACAGAAATGAAAGTCAAAGGATGGAAAATAATAATACTCCATGTGGCAGGAACCTAGAAAAAAGCATGGGGAGCTATTCTATTTGCAGACAAACTGAATTTCAAGCCAAGGCTAATTAAGAGAGACAAAGAAGGTCACTACATCCTTGTAATGGGGACAATCCAAGAGGAAGAGATAATAATCACAAATATATATGCCACAAATACCAGTGCACCCAACAATATAAAACAAATATTCACAGACATGAAAAATCAAATAGGCACTAATACATGTGCATTGGTGGCTTGCAATACTCCACTGTCACAAAAAGACAGGTCAACTAGATAAAGAATCAACAGTGAACTATTTGAACTGAACCAAATTTTTGAACAAATGAATTTAGTAGATGTCTACAGAGTGTTTCAGTCCATAACATTGGAATAAACATTTTTCTCAGTAGCACATGAGACATTTTCCAAAATAGATCACATACTAGCTCATAGAACATGCTTAAGGAAATGAAAAGGAATTGAAATTATTCCATATATCTTATCAGACCACAGTGCAATGAAATTGGAAATCAATGGCAAACCACAAGAACTTCATAAACACGTGGAAATTAAATAGCATCCTGCTGAACAACCAATGGGCCAGAGATGAAATTAAAGAAGAAATTAGAAAGTTTCTACAATTAAATGATGACAACAATACAGCATGTTGGAATTTATGGGACACAATGAAAGCAGGCCTAAGAGAGAGATTTATAGCAGTAAATACCCATATCAGGAAACAGAGAAAGCACAAATAAACAACTTAATGGTGAACCTCAAACTACTAGAAAAAGAAGAGGAGGCCAATCCTAAAGCTCATATGACACAGGAAATTATGAATGTTAGAGCAGAGGTTAATGCATTGGAAACAAAGAAAATGATTCAAAGAATCAATGAATCTGCCAGGGATGTAGCTCAGTTACACAGTGCCTGCCTGGCAAGTGTGAGGTTGGCAGTTCAATTCCCGGTACACACACACACACACACACACACACACAAAATCAATGAATCAAAGAGTTGGTGCTTTGAAAGATTAAATAAAATTGACAAACTCTTACCCAACCTTATCAAAAAAGGAAAGAAAAGAGTTAAATCCATGCAATTAGAAAAGAAAAGGGTGAGGGCCCAAGCTCCATTGTTCAGTGGAGTGGCTGGTGTGGCAGGTCCTAGAGGTTGCGGGACTGCCCAGCCAGGAGCAAGGCCCCAGCACTGTAGGCCTGGGACTCACACAGGCTTGCCTGGCACTCCAGAGGCTCTGAACTCCTTGCAGCCAGACTCAGGTTCTGGGTGGTGCCACACTCCGGGGTACGCTGCGCCTAGCTGCCTGGGTCTGGGAGGTCTTGGCCCCCATCCAGTAAGGTGGAGGCTTCAGCAGCACACTTCAGGAATGCGCCCTCACTAGCTGTGCAGATGATCCTGCTCTGCCCAGTCCCGTGACTCAGCTCAAACCACCAGGAGAATGCCCAGTCAACCTCACAGGACACAGAGCCACACAGGTCCCAGAAGAAAATGACAAAACAAAAGACCAAGAGTCAGTCTCAATCCCCCAGCCCACCGAGAACAAACCCAAGAGACCTTGAAATAGAAGACACTGGGAGTCACACAACTGAACTTTCTGAAATGATAGCAAATGCAGTAAAGAAACAGCTTGATGAAGCTACAGAGAAACTCAAATCAGAAATAATCTCTCAGCTAAGAAATGAAATGACAATCATTATTAAAGAAATGCTGTGTGTATCTAAAGAGCAAGATAAAAAAATAGAAGAACTTAAGAAAATGATGGAAACTTTGAATGAACAATATAAGACACAAATAGAATGCATGAAACAGCTTCAAAGGGAAATGCAGGAAATGAAAAATTCCATGCATGGGACCGTGATTTGACTGCGCTAGCAGTTAAGACTGACACCCCAACATGTGGAGCTCTGTTGGAGACCACAAATTCACAGTGTCTGGTTTCACATATTTTCCTGTGGGATGAAAGAAAGGATTAGGATTATTGGTACCACCCATCTGAGATTTCCCATTGACTCTTCTTAGCGTAAGATCATCTACACCCTCACGAGTCATTTTAGGATTATACTCAAGGTAAAGATACTTTTCTGATATTTACATAATCTGCTACTTAGAAAAGTCTTTGAACCACTCCCAAGATCCTGCTGAGTTTCCTGTGTTTTCCACTCTAATCCCTTCCTTGACTGAAAAAAATAAATGCAGGCTGCCCAGAGATAGGTCTTGCCTTAGCCCTCAGAATCTCAAACTCTGTAGAAGGGTTTTGATCCTCCTGCAGCCCTAAAACCATACCACTTGTCTCATTTATTTTAAGCCTTCACTGTACATTCATTTGGGAGACTGGGGATCTAGGCCAGGTCCCTGATATAAAAAACCTAAATAAACCAATTGGTTGATATAACCAATAAAATTGAAGATGTAATTAAAAATCTACCAACAAAGAAAAGTCCAGGCCCTGATGGATTCACTGCTATATTCTACAAGAAATTTAGAGAAGACTTAATGTCAATATTTCTTAAACTGTTTAATGAAATTTAAAGGGAAGCAATATTCCTAAATTCATTCCTGGAAACATGCATTACCCTGATACCAAAACCAGAGAAAGACCCAACTAAGAAAGAGAACTACAGACCAATCTCCCTAATGAATATATATGGAAAAATCCTCAATAAGGTAATAGAAACAAAATTCAGGAACTCAAGTGGCATTCATCCCAGGGATGGTTCAACATTTGCAAATCAATAAATATAATAAACCATATTAAGAGAGTTAAGGACAAAAACCATGTGGTCATCTCAGTAGAGGCAGGAAAAGCTTTTTTGACAATGTCCAGCACACATTCATGATAAAAATCCTACAGAAAATCAAAATAGATGGTCTTTACATCAATCTGATAAAAGCCGTCTGCGATAAACCAACAGCCAGCATTATACTAAGTGAAAAAAACTGAAAGCTTTCACTCTAAAATCAGGAGCATGACAAGGATGCTCACTGTCTCCACTGTTATTCAACATAGCCCTGGAAACTTTAGCCAAAGCAGTTAGACAAGAGAGAGAAATAAAAGGAATAATGATAGGAAAGGAAAAAATTAACTCATCATTATTTGCAGATGACATGATACTCTACATAGATGTCCCCAAAAGCTCCCCTAAAAGACTGCTAGATTTACTAAGTAAGTTCAGTAGCGTACCTGGATACAAAATCAACACAAAAAAATCAATAGCCTTCCTGTACATGAATAACAATCTGAGAGAGAAATCCAGGAAACAACACCTTTCCCAGTAGCATAAAAAAAAAGAGTGAAAAGAAAAAAAAGAGATATTCCTAGGAATGAATGTAATGAAAAACATAAAAGACTTCTACATTGAAAACTATGGTACTCTGAAAGGAGATCAAAGAGGATATCAGAAAATTAAAAGATATCTGTTGCTCTTGGTAGGAAGGACTAATATAGTGAAAATGGCCATACTTCCAAAACTGTTATACAGATTCAATGGAGTTCTGATCAAAATTACAACAGCATATCTCACAGAATTAGAGAAAACAATCCTAAAGTACATTTGGATCCAGAAGAGACCTAGAATAGCAAAGGCAATCCTGGGCAACAAAGGCAAGACAGGGGTCATCACAATCTTTGACTTGAAATAAAGCTACTGTGATAAAAACAACACTGTACTGTAAAAAACAAACAAACAAATGAAAACAAACAAAACCAAAAAAACAGACCCAAGGATCAATGCAATAGATTGGAATATGCAGAAACAACTCCAGATATACTCAGGCTCCTTATATTTGACAAAGGTTTGAAACGTATTCACTGGAAGAAAGATAGCCTCTTTAATAAAGGGTGCAGGAAAAACTGGCTTTGCACATGCTGAAGATTAAAATTGGAGCCATGTCTTTCACCATTCACTAAACTAAATTTGAAATGCATCAAAGATCTATATATTAAAACAGAAGCATTAAAACTGCTGGAAGATGGAATAGATAAAACTCTTGAAGACATTGGTGTAGGCAAACACTTTATGAATAAAACCCTGATTACACAGGAAGTATCACAAAGAATCAACAACTGGGAACTCATCTTATTAAAAAAAAACTTTCACACAGCAGAACACTAAAAGAGTGATGTGATAACACACAAGATGGGAAAAAATGTTTGTCAGGTGTTCTACAGACAAAAGATTACTATCTAGAATATATAAATAACAACAACAACAACAAAAAATCAGACCCTCCAAATTTAAAGAACCAATCCAAAAGGGGCATCTGAGATGAATACACAGTTCTCTGATGATGAAATGCAAACATAAAATAGATACACGAAAAAATACTCAACATTGCTGTTCATTCAAGAGATGCAAATTAAAACAATACTTAGATTCTATCTTACTCCAGAAAGAATGGCTATCATCAAGAAGTCAACCAATAACAAATGCTGGTGGGGCTGTGAGGAAAAAGGAACTCTTCTCCATTGTTGGTGGGAATGCAGACTGGTGCAACCGCTGTGGAAATCAGTCTGGAGATTCCTAAAAAAATTAGGATTGGAAGTCCCATTTGACCCAGCTATTCCCCTGCTCAGTATATTCCCAGAAGAATGTAAAACATCCTTCCACAGAGATATATGTGCACTTAAGTTTATAGCAGCACCATTTGTAAAAGCTAAGTCTTGGAAACAACATAAATGCCCATTAACAAAGGAATGGATAAGATGTGGTCTTTTTACACAATGGAGTACTACTCACACATAAAGAAGGATAAACTTGAGACTTCTGTAAGTAAATGGATGCAACTCAAAACCATAGTCATAAATGAAATAAATTAGACTCACATATGTAAAGATGTGAGAAGCTGAAAGGATAAGATCTAAAATGTACAATAGATATTGTGAAATAGGAAGAAATTGTTTGAAAAGAAAGAGAAACTGCGATGGGGAAAGGAAAAAAGGAAGAAAATGGAAAGAAATATGTATATATATACATGTTAGTTAAGACAGTTATAGTACTAATATCTCTTAATTCATTGAAAAGAATGTTTTATGCTAATATTGTTTGGGCAATTAAAAATCTATTTGTTGTACTCTGAGTAACTAATTTAAAGATAAATGCAATAGATTAATCATTACTCTCTTATTATGCCATTTTTGTTTTGTTTTATTTTTCTCTTTAAAATAAAATTAAAAAAATAATAAAAACAGGAACCATCTAAGACAAAAAAAGAACACTTTACAGGCCATGCGATGGGGTTGATTTAAAGGAAGGGGGCCAAGGGCCAGAAACATGGCAGTGAGAATGAAAGGGAGGGGATAAATATGAGAGGTAATAACAAACTTAGTGTGCTTGATTTAGGAACTGAATCAATTAAGGGGATGAAGAAGGAAGAACCCATGGAAACTCAGAATTTTCAAATCTAGATGCCTAGGAGAATATAGTACTAGCGAATGAAGATGGGAATGAGGTAGAGGAGCCAGTTTGGAATAAGACAACAATCCCCATTTTGGACATTTGAACCTAAACATTATCTCCTAATAGTGATCTTATTAAGTCATCTCCATGGTTAAGATTGCTTAAGTATATCAGAATTTATTCAACTATTTCTCAGCTCCCATGTTTCCATCTTGATGATAACTGCTATCTTACTGAAATTCATTTATAGTATATCATCCACACTCTCCTGGTGTGCCAGACTGGTAATAATAAAATCAGAAAGTGAGATGGGCCATCATGGATTTTTTCTTGTCGAAAATTTTTTCTTGAGTCTCTAGTGATTTCCAATATCTATTATAAGAGTTTATTTACTGTTTATTTATTTTTTATTTTTTTGAAAAAAGTTAACACAAATTTTTATAAAATAATAAGAGAATAGCAACAGTTAATACATTGCATATTGTTATCTTTAAAGTAGTTACTCAGAGTACAAGATACGGGCATAAAAAATTCTCCAGCTGATATTAGCACAAAACTTTCCTTTCCAATGAACTAAGAGACCCTAGTAGTATAACTAGCATTCATTTTTTCCCTTTTCCCTCCCTTCCTTTACTCTATCCACTATTCTAGTTGCTTTTTCCTTTTGAACAATTTCTTCCCATTTCACAATATCTATTGTGCATTTTAGACCTTATTTACTCTTTCATTTTCTCACACCAGGAACACAACATGACATTTACATAAGTGAGTTTGATTTGTTTCACTTATGAATATGGTCTCAAGTTGCATCAATTTACCTATAAAAGTCTCAAGCTTATCCTTCTTTATGGCTGAGTAGTACTCCATTGTATAAAAACACCACATCTTTTTTTAATCCATTCCTCAGTTGATGAGCACTTGGGTTGTTTCTAAGATTTACCTTTACAAATGGTGATGCTATAAACATATTTGCACACATATCACTGTGGCATGATGTTTTTAATTCTTCTGGGAATATACCCAGCAAGGGAATAGCTGGGTCAAATAGGCCCTCTAATTCTACCTTTGTGGGGACACTCTGTAATGATCGCCATAGTGGTTGTAATAATCTGAACCCCTGCCAGCAGTAGAGAAGGGTTCCTTTTCCCTCACAGACGCTCTAGCATTATTATTGGTTGATTTCTTGACGATAGCCATTGTTTCTGGAGTGAGACAGAATCTCAGAGTTGTTTTAATTTGCATTTCTGAAATGACCAATGATGTTCAACATTTTTTTCATGTATTTATTTGTCATTTGTGTTTATTCACCTGAGAAGTACATATTCATCTCAGATGCCCATGTTTGGATTGAGTCTTTGAATTTGGGTGCCTGATGTTTTTCAATTCTTTATATGTTTTATTTGTTTGTTTTATTTTTTTGCGGCACTGGGGATCAAACTCACAACCTCGCGCCTGCCAGGACAGGCGCTTAAGCCACAGAGCCAAACTCCCAGCCCTGGTTTTTTGAGGCAGGGTCGCACTATGTAGCTCAGGTTGGCCTTGTGCTCACGTTGTAGCCCAAGCTGGCCTCGAACTCACAACACTCCTCCTACCTCAGCCTCCCGAGTGCTGGGATTAAAGGCGTGTGCCACCACGCCTGGCTCAATTCTTTATATGTTTTAGATAAGTCCTTTGAGGAACAATTGGCTAAAATATTTTCCTACTCTGAGGGTTGTCTTTTCACTCTGCTTATTTCTTTTGATATGCAAATCTTTTTAATAGGTTAAGATCCTAGTTGTTGATTCTTTTAAGTATTTCCCATGCAATCTGGGTTTTGTTTATGAACTCTTCCTATACCTATGTCTTTAAGATTTCTACCTACTCTGTCTTCCAATAGATTTAATGTTTCTGTTTTAATATTTAGATCTTTGATCCATTCTGATTTTATCTTAGTGCATGGTGACAGACATGGGTCTAGTTTTAGTCTTCAGGATGTAAAAAGCCAGTTTTCCCAACACCATTTATTAAAGAGGCTATTTCTCCCAGTGAACATGCTTGGTCACTTTGTCAAAGATAAGGTGGCTTAGTGTGTTTGTAGTTGTGTCTGCACCTTCTAAACTGTTCCACTGATCCTTAGGTCTGTTTTTTTGTCCATAACATGCTGATTTTATCACAATAACTTTACAGTATAATTTCAAATCAGGGATTGTGATGCTCCTGCCTTGCATTTTGTGCCCAGGATTTCCTGTGCAGGTCCAGGTATCTTCTGTTTCCAAATAAACTTTAGGAATGTTTTTTTCTAGCTCTGTGAGGTATGCTAATGATATTTTGATCAAGATTGCATTAAATATGTATAACAATTACTGGAGTATGGGTATTTTCACTATGTTGATTCTTCCTATCCATGAGCAAGGGATGTCTTTCCATTTTCTGAAATATTCTTCAATTTCCTTTTTTCACAGTAGTGTAATTTTCAACACATAGATCTTTTACTTCCTTTGTTTGATTGATTCCTAAGTATTTCATTTTTTTGGATGCTATTGTAAAGGTGCAGTTTCTCTAATTTCTCTCTCAGTGAATTCTTTTTTTTTTTTCTTTTCTTTTTTTGTGGCACCAGGGATCAAACTCACAGCCTCATGCCTGCCAGACAGGCACTTAAGTCACTGAGCCAAACTCCCAGCCCTAGTTTTTTGAGGCAGGTTTGCACTATGTAACTCAGGCCGGCCTTGCGCTTGCGTTGTAGCCCAAACTGGCCTTGAACTCACAAGGCTCCACCTACCTCAGCCTCCCAAGTGCTGGGATTAAAGGCGTGCGCCACCACGCCCGGCTTGAATTCATTGTTTGTGTAGAGGAGTGCTATTGATTTTTGGGTGTTGACTTTGTATTCAGGTATACAACTGAATTTATTTATTAAGTCAAGAAGTTTGTTAGTGGAGTTCTTGGTGTCTTCCATGTAGAGCATCGTGTCATCTGTGAAAAATGAGAGTTTAACATCTTCCTTTCCTATCCTTAATCCTTTTATTTCTCTCTCTTGTTTAATTGCTCTGGCTAGTATTTCCAAAACTATATTGACTAGGAGTGGTGATAGTGGACATCCTTGTCATGTTCCTGATTTTAGAGTGAAAACTTTCATTTTTTTGTTCATTTAGTATGGTGTTGGCTGTTGGTTTGTCATAGATGGCATTTATTAGATTTAGGTAAATACCATCTATTCCTATTTTCTGTAGGTTTTTTTTTTTAGCGCTAATGGGTGCTGCACTTTGTCACAAGTTTTTTCTGCATCTATTGAACTGATCATGTAATTTTTATCTTTGGCTCTACTGATATGGTGTATTACACTTACTGATTTGTGTATGTGGAACTATCCCTGCATCTCTGGGTTGAATACCTCTTGGTTAAAGTGTATGATCTGCTTGATGATTTCCTGCATTCTGTGTATTAATATCTTATGTAGGAGTTTTGTTTCTATGTTCATCAGGGATATTGACCTATAGTTCTCTTTTTTTATGTTGAGTCTTTCTCTAGTTTTTGTATCAGAATAATGCTTGCCTCCATAAATGAGTTATGGAATATTGCTTCCCTTTCAATTTCATTAAAGAATTTGAGTAGTACTGGTATTAGGTCTTCTCCAGATTTCTTGTAGAATTCAGTTGGAATCCATCGGGACCTGGCGGTTACTTTGTTTTTAAGTTTTTAATTACATTTTCAATTTCATTAACTGATATTGGGTTATTCAGAATTTTTATATCTTCTTGATTCAAATTTGGTAATTCATATGTATCTAGGAATCTGTCCATTTCTTCTGTGTTTTCCATTCTTTTAGAGTAAAGATTTTTGAAGTAGGTATTGATGATCTTCTGAATTTCCACAGAATCTGTAATGATTTAACCCTTTTGGTTTCTTACTGCATTTATTTGAGTCTTTTTTCCTTTTTTAGACATGGTTGGCTAGCAGCTTATTTTATTTAATCTTTCAAAGAAGCAACTTTTCCATTAATTAATTCTTTGTATCCCTTTTGTCTCAATTGCACATATTTTTGCTTTGGTATTTATAATTTCCTCTCTTATATGAACTATGGGCTTGTATTGTCTTTCTAGAAGACTGAGGTACAACATTAGATTGTTTATTTGTGCTCATTTTATTTTTCTGATGCGAGAATTCATTAACGTATATTTCTGTCTTAGGACTTCTTTCATCACTTCCCACAGATTTTGACATGTTGTATCTGCATTTTTGTTTAAATATAGATATTATGTAATTTTAAAAATTTCATCAGAGATGCACTGGTTGTTCAGGAGGGTGTTATTTAATCTCCATGTATTTTTGGAGTTTTTGTGGTTGCTTTTTCCATTGATTTTCAATTTCATTGCACATGGTCAGATAATATACATGAGATAATTTCAATTCCTTTGCATTTAAGCATGTTCTATGGTCTACTATGTGGTCTACTTTAGAGAACATCCCATGTGCAGCTGAGAAGAATGTGTATTCTGATGTTGTTGGGTGGATCACTGTGTAAACATCTACTAAGTCCATTTGTTCAAAGGTTTGGTTCAGTTTTGATGTTTGTTGATTTTGATTTTTTGTCTGATTGATCTATCTATTTGTGACAATGGAGTGTTGTTTCCCCCATTACAATTGTGTTATTGCCCATTTGATTTTTCATGTCTATTAATATTTGTTTTGTATAATCGGGCACTCCCAGATTTGGTGCATGCATATTTATTATTTTTATCTCTCCCTTTTGATGTTTTCCCTTAACAAGCATGTAGTGACCTTTTTTATTTGTGTTGATGATTCTTGTTTCAAAATTCACATTTTATGCAGACATATTAACTACCCTTGCTTTTTTCTAGGTTCCTGTTGCATGGAGGATTGTTTTCCAGCCTTTGAATTTTAGCCTATGACTTTTTAAAATTTTATTTATTTATTTATTTTTATTTAGGAGGAAAAAGACACAGAAAAGAAAGACAAAAAGCAAGAGACAAACAAATGAGAGCAGCAAATCTAAAACAGTAACATTATAGGTTTCTAAAACAAGATGATAGGAACTTGACACTTGTTGCAATATTGCATATCGTTACCTTCAATGTGGTTGTTTACAGTAACAGATATAGGCATGTAAAATTGATCCAATCATATGAGTATTAACCGTTCTTTCTCAATAACTAAGACATTCAACAGTATAGTCATTTTAGCTATCTTATATATACATATATATATAGATTTACATCTTTTTCCTTTAGTCTATGAATTTTTTTGAGTTAAATATGTTTCTTGCATGCAGCATATTTTTGGATCTTATTTCTTGATCCATTCTGCCAGTATGTTTCTTTTGATTGGTGGATTGAGGTCATTTACATTAATGGTTATAACCGATATGTATTGGCTTATGTTTGTCATGTTATTTTCCTATTTTTTGTTCCCTATTTCTCTCCTGCATTTAATTGCCTGTCTTCCCTGGTGGTTTCTTTCTGTTGTTCTTGGGATTGTGGTCCTTTTTATCTCTGTCCAGAATACCTCTCAGTACCCTTTTGTATGTTTGGTTTGTTCGTCATGAATTTCTTCAGTTGTTCTTCATCATGGAAGTATCTTATTTCTCCACTAATTTTGAAAGATAGTTTTGCAGGATATATCAATCTGGGTTGGAATTTGTTTTCTTTTAGGAGTTGATATACTTCACTCCACTTGATTTGAGGGTATGTGTTGAGAAGTCTGCTGTAATTCTGATGGACTTTCCTTCATAGGTGATCTTTTTTTTTCTCTAACAACTTTCAATATTCTGTTCTCGTGCAGAATTTTTAGGATCCTGATTATTATATTCCAGAGTGCAGATTTATTTTGGTCATGGCTATTTGGAGTTCTATTTGCCTCATTTATTTGTATGTCAGTTTCTTTTCCCATGGTTGGGAAATTTCCTGCTATTAGTTTTGTAAATAACCTTTTTATGCATTTGTGTTGTCTCCTGCTTTTTATTGATACATGCCTGTCTTATATTGCTTTTCTTTGCATCATCTTGCAGCTGTTGAATTGTTTTTTCCTGATGCCTTTTTATTTTTAAGAGATCTTTCCTTTTGTGATCACTAGCCATGATCCTGTCTTCAAGGTCTGAAAGTTATCTTCAGTTTTATTGAATTGGTTTTGCCAGCTTTCAATGGAATTTTCAATTTTCTGGAAGTCTCTTTGAATCTATTTCATGCATTATATTTCTTTTCTATATTGGTCATTCGTGGTTTCCATAATGTTCTCATGTTCCTCTACTTTTTTTAAAAAGCCTGTCTATTGATGAATTCTTTCATTATGACTGCCATTTCTTTTTTCAACCTGAGAGATCATTTCTGATCTGACTTTCTCCAGAACCTCATGGATTTGTTTCTTTACTTCAGTTGCTAACATTTCATAAAAATCAGGTGTTTGTCTTTCATTTTCCTCTAGCTCATTGTCTTCTGTACCTATTCTGGGTGAGCTGGAATTCTGAGGTTGCCTTTAGTTTCTGCATCTTGTCATTTTCTTTTTTGTAATTTTTAAAATTTTTAATTTTTTTGGTCATTTTCTATTTAAAAATGTTTATTTTGTTTTCCATGTTGATCCTTATAAGTTTTTATAGTAGATAACTTTATCACTAGCATCAAGGTCTCTCTAGGTAAACTCTGTTCTTCAGGGATGTCTTTTCTGTGTAGGAAGTTCTTAGTTTGTGTCTGTCCAAAGATTCTATCTTCCTAATTTATTAAGAATGAGATGTTCATATCTGTTTGTTGTAGTCCCCATTTGTTAGGTGCTGGGTTGTGGTGAAGTTATTACCCCAGAGCTTCCCAGTATTGTTACAGAAATCAGAACAACTGATAATAACAGATATGACATCCTAGTTATAGTAGTATAATTAGAATGAACAATAGTGAGCACAGGCAGGGACATGCAGCCAAATCAACCCCTGTGTGCTGCTGCTGCCATCACTATCAGAATGCTTGCTTCCTGCTGGCAGCCAGTGTGGGCAGGGATATGCAGCAAGATTCACCCCTGACTACTGCTGCTGCTATCAGAAAGCTTGCTTTCTGTGGGCAACCAGTGCAGACAGGGAGACACAGCCAGATCTACCCTTGCACACCAGTGGCACCATCAGAAGTCTTGCTTCTTGCAGACAGCCAGCCCAGGCATGGAGATGCAATCAGATCTGCCCCTTTGCATCCACTGCCCCCATTGGAAAACTTGCTTCCTGTGGGCAGCCAGCACCCATCTGGAGAATGAGACAAACACACCCTTGTGTGCCATCAAGGGAGTCCTGGTGTGGACATGCCGGTTGAGAGAAGAAGCAGCTCCACCACCACACACCCCTGGCCATTGGGGAAGGCTCAGTGTAGCTGTATGGGTCTGGAGAAGCCCACCACATGCCCTTCTACTTCCCTGGGAACCCAGGTGCCTGTCCCATTCCCCTACACCATGAAGGGGCAGCAAATGTGAAAAGTGCCTGGGACCCCACGACTGGCTTGCCGGGAGAAACCCAGCAAAATGTCAAGATGAAGGAGCTAAAGGCAATCTCAGACCTCCAGCCCACATAAGAACAAGTCTGGGAGATACAATCATGGAAGAAAATGGAAGTCACACACCTGAAATCTCCAAGAGGATAGCAACTGAAGTAAAGAAACAACTTCATAAGACTGCAAATGTAATCAGATCAGAAATAACGTCTCAGGTAAAAGAAAAAATTGCAAACATAATGAAAAAAATTGTTGAGCATATCTAAGAAGACACAGATAAAAAAAGAGGAGCATAGAAAAATGACAGAAACCTTGAATGAACAATATAGGAAGGAATTACAATACATGAAATAGATTCAAAGAGATATGCAGGAAATTAAAAAGTCAATCAAAAGTTAGCAAAACCACTTGAAAGAGACTGAAGATAGACTTTTGGACCTTGAAGAAAGGATCACAACTAGTGATCATGAAAGGAAAGATGTCTTAAAAATAACAAGGAACCAGGAAATAACAATTCAATGGCTGCAAGATGACACAAAGAAAAATAATTTAAGAGTGATGGGTATCAGTGAAGCAGGGGTCAATACAAATGAAATAAAAAGACTACTTACAGAAGTAATAGCAGAAAATTTCTCAAACACAGGAAAAGGATCTGGCATAGATAAGTGAGGCATATAGAACTCCATCTAGTCATAGCCAAAATAATCTATACCCAGACATATAATAAATCTACACCCAGAAATTCAGCACAAGAACAGAATATTGAAAGCTGTTCTAGAAAAGAAACAGATCACTTATAAGGAAAGACAAATCAGAATCACAGCAGACTTCTCAGCACAAACCATCAAGTCAAGAAGAGTTTGGAGTAAAGTGTTTCAGATTGTGAAAGAAAACGACTTCCAACCCAGACTGATGTACCCTGAAAAACTATCTTTAAAAATTAATTGAAAAGTAAGATACTGCCATGATAAAGAACAACTGAAGGAATTCTTGACCACCAAACCAGCCCTACAGAGAGTGCTGAAGGGTATTCTAGAGAGAGATAAAGATGACCATGATTCCAGGAACAGTAGCAGTAGAGGAACACCAAACAGGACAGGCAATTGAACAAAGAGGAAATGTGGAGGGCCAATAGTAGAAAGATAGCATGGCAGAGATGAGCCAATGCATGCTGGCTATAGTCATTAATGCAGATGACCTCAATTCACCAATAAAAGAAACACAGGGAGAGTGGGTCAAGAAACAAGATTCATCAATACACTATATACAAGAAACACATTTAATTCAAAAGGAAATCTATAGATTGAAAATCAAAGGAGAGAATACAATTGTTCCATGCAACAGGAGACCAGAGAAATGCAAGGGTAACTTGCCCATCAACTGCAGAATGGATAAGAAAGATATGGTATTTTCATACAATGGAAGGCCACCCAGCTTTAAAGTAGGATAATCTCGAGGCTCTTGTTGGTAAATAGATGCAACTGGAGATCCTGCTCATGGGTGAAATGGTTTGGATTCATGAGGCAACACTGAGTTATCTCCCTAGCATAAGAAACTGAAGGAGTTAGTGGGATCCAAAAAGCATAATAGAATTATGAAAGTGATAGGGAAGGAAATGCCTAAAATGGGAAAGTGGTAGCCATTGTTAATTTCCTATTATCTTGTTTTGAAATCTTGCATCATTTTCATGATTTTGTTAGGTTTGGTTTTATTCTGTCTTGTTTTGTTAGATTTTACTGTGTCTGATGGTATGGACAGCTATTTTGAAAATAACAAGATGTGTTATGGTAACCATTGTTGTTTTCCTATTACCTTATTTTGAAGTTCTGTAATGCTTTCATTCTTTTGTTTTTATTGTTTTTATTCTGGTTTGTTTTATGTGATAGTATGGACAGCTATTTTGAAGAAAACAAGAGACATTATAGTAGCCATTGTTCAATTCCTATTATATTATTTTGAAGTCCTGTAATGCTTTCATTTTTTGTTTTGATTGGTTTTAGTCTGTTTTGTATTGTTTGGTTTTACTATGTGTGAAGATATTGACAGCTATTTTGAAGAAAACAAGAGACATTATGATAGCCATTGTTGATTTCCTGTTGTCTTGTTTTGAAGTTCTGTATTGCTTGCATTGTTCTGTTCTGATTTGCTTTATTATGTTTTGTTTTACTCTCTTTACAATAAAAAAATTTAAAAAAGAAAGAACAATAGCATTAAGCACAGTTTAGAAACTGATAAATTGTGGTTACTATTAATTTTGTACCTTACACCATAGGAGCAAAATCTACAGTTATATAACACAACTAATCATAAATTGGAAGCTTGGAAGTAAAGTGTTTCTCCTTGGTAGAATGGTTTTACCGTGCAGTGGGGAAATTTAAGAAGGGTAGTGGACAGGACAGAGATAACTGAAAAGAAATAAAGTAGAATCAAGGATGATGGACAAAGAATGATCACACAAGCTTTGGGCAACTACAGAAGAGGGCAGAAAAGAAAGAATGAAGGAGTAAGCAAGGTATTATTGAAGTTAACTACAAATATTAGAGTCTATTCACTCATATGAAAATATGATTAAATCTAGAGAGGTAAATTGAAGAAAGGGGGAAAAAGATGAATAGATTAGAACAAAAATATAGGTAAATGGGAAAAAAAGGAAAAGTAAACAAACCAACAAAGAATGAAGAAAAATAAAATACAATAAAAAATTTCTCTAGCATCCATCAAGATTGCAAAACTGGTAGATAACACTGCCAAGTCTGCAGTAAGAGTTTATGATGGTTTTGAGGCATACCTTGGCCTTCTGATGTGGAGGCCTGGGGCCAAAGTCTTCAACTAGTGCTTTCAGTTTGTCTTTTAGTGGCCTGCCCACTCCTTACCCTGTTTTGTTCAGTGTCTATCTCATTGCTGTGCTGCTTTCAGGCAGAGACAGGGAGCTGTTCCCAGTCCTGTGCACAGCTGACCTTCCTGGTCCTTCCTCAGCTTTCTGTATTCCTGTTCCACTGAAAAGTCTCTGTCCTCTAAGGTTGTTTGTTGCAGGGTGGGGTGGGATGTTGTGATGTGGTCTGGCCCTCTGCTTCTGCTGTTGCCATCCACAGCTGCTCAGTCCCAATTCTTACTGCTCTCCTGAGAAGAGCGTTCTAACTTCCCACTTGTTGCTTTACAAGGTCATCTGTCACAGCCAACCACCTCTCCAGTAGTCTGTAACATAATCTGGTGAAGTGGGGTGGGGTGCTGTGGGGTGCCTTTCTGCTCCTGTCCCCAGCATGGGAACAGCCCTGGGCTGCACAGTCACATGGTGCAAGGCTGTTTAGTCCCCACACCTCTCTAGTCACAGGTCACAGGGGGAGAGGTTAGTTGTTCTGTTTACTATGCAACCTTGCAATTTTTAATTTTGTTCCTAAAGGTTCCAGTTTGCAACCTGGTGCACAAAAGGGAAGGTAAGAAAAGAAAAGGAAAAGAAAAGGAAAAAAAAAAAAAAAAAAGGAAGTTGGCCAGTTGGGGAGCAGTTCACTCACTTCTACGTGTGTTGGTGAAATTTATTGCTGGACTATAGTGTCCGCTGTTTGGAGGAAGACAGAAGAGGCAGGGAACCTTATATTCCAAATCTATCCTGTGTGGCTTGATTTAGCCACATTATTTTAGTATATCCATTTTTTTCCTTTTAAGATTCCAAACTGGTGACCCACCAGCAGCCGGGGGGGGCTGGTTGGCTGTTTTATTAAGCCCTTTATCTATGTTTTGCTTGATCTCTGAGTCTTTTATTTCAGATTGATTTTTGTTTCAGAATGTATGTCCCTCCATTTTCTTCCAATTACATGTGTTTTTAATAGATTTTTTCAGAGTAGGTCGAACGAGGCTCCTCCTCTGTTCAGCCATGTTGTCTCTCCCAAACCTAAAATCTCAATTGTCCAATAATTCAGTTTAGACTTTCTAGAGGCCACTTTAAAAACCCAGAATATGTCTGAACATCTTAGTCTCCTGAAATCTCATTTATTCAACATTGTGGCAGTCACAAAAGTGCACTGCTTAGAATTTCTTTCAAAAGAGAATGTGCAGATTGACCTTGAGCAGTGCAGTTAGTTGATGATTTCAAAATGTTAGCACTTTGGGATCCACTTTGGCTTTTGAGCTGTGGCCATGCTGTTTGAACCTTTGCCTGAACATGGTAGAGATCTGGTCACTTCTTGTCAATATGGAATCTCTTTAATGAGTCATCTTTTTTGTAAGCCAGTTTGGGTTGGCTGAGATTTTGTCAAATCTACATACGGTTGGAGGCCCTCCCTGCCACAAACTACCTCCTTCCCTTTATCTTGTGCAAGTGTCTCCTCCAATAAACCACTCGCACTGTTCACTGATCTCAGCATTTGTTTCTTGGAAGGTCCCAACTGACATTGACAATGACTTTGAGCCTGAGGTCAAATACCGAAGCTGTTTCAGAGACTCAGATATAATCTATTAAGCATGAATTCCCAAGGAATAAATTTCATAGAGTTCCCTTAGCAATGTTGGCCCTACTCCTTAATACTGGAAAATTATTTTCCTTAATGTAAAAGATGGCATCCTGGTAAGATTTAATTTTCTGTCTGCCAGCACCACCTGCTCTGAGGGGAAGATCTATTCTTCTGTGGTTATTTAGATGAGCATGGTTTAAAAATTGTTCTTGGCATATTCATAATCACTAGTTTCCCACTTTAAAATTTTCTGGACTAGGACTTCAAAATTGCAAGTATTAACTTACACTGTGAGACCTCTATAGTTTTACCAAGCATTACTACATTATTCTTTTACCAGATCATTATAGCAACCTTATGAAAGAGCTGCACACATAGTAATAATAAGAGTAATAATAATAATTTTACAGATGATAAAACTGAGGTTTGACTATATAATGTACTCCAGAAGTTACACAGCTAGTACATATCAGATCTGAAGCTTGAACCCAGCTCTTCTGAAGCATAACATCATCCATTACCTGCCTCTCAAGAGGTGCTTTGGGTGTGTTATGATGATTTCAGCAGACCTAACTTGAAATCCTAGTTGTGCAGAAGTGGCATTGTGTTCTCAAAAGGCTTTGCATATGTTTTGGCAACACATCCAAGAAAGACAGCGTACTTTGGAATCAGCCACATGATGATGGCTTGTGTCTTCTCTATTTAGCAGGGACTACTATTGACGAAGACACTTATATTGTCAGGAAGTGTGAGCAAATTCAGATATACGGTCTCACTCTTGGAGAAGTGACCAGTAATTGGGCTTCTTGGTATTGTTTCTGCTCTGTCCTTTTAACCTTGTGTTATTTTTTTCCCCCATCCACTGCCATTCTCAGGATACTGGTTTTAAAATTTCTCTCTGCTTTCTGGTCCTGGCTTCCTTTTCAGACCTTTTCTTCCACCCTACAATGAGACCCTGCTTTCTATGAGGTTAGCTCAGAAAAATCATCGCCACTCCCCCTTTTCCTGAAGCCAGGTGATCAGCTGCTACTTACATCATTCCCAATAGTGACTGCCTTGGGCAGGAAGGCAAACACACCTATTGGTTCATCAGGCTGTTGGAAGCCTTCTTACATTGCCTGTAGCCCTTGAGAAGCAAGCTAAATAGCTATCATGACAAGTCTCCTGTCAAATAGCTCATGAAGCTGACCTTTGGAAACTTGGTTTCTATAGTGCCCTGGTCACTTTCTACCCCTACATGTGTGCTTTACTTGTGGATACTTTCTCCTTTCCCTGAGACAGAGAGGAAAGAGAAGGAAGAGTTACAGGAGCATAGGTTAACTTTTAAATACTATTTTTTTTAAAAAATAAACAAGTATGAAAGCAGTGTGTCTTTTAAAGAAAAAACTTAGAAGATAAAAAAGAATAATGCAACTGTTTCTGTTCTGAGAATTAACTTTAATGGCTTTCAGTTCATTCTTTCCATATCTGATTTTCACTTAAAATATACTGAAATAATTTTGTGTCATTAAACATTTTTCCTAAAAGAGAATGGCCCATAGATATATAGTATATACTGTAATTTGCTAATGAGAACTGGAGGCAGACCTTAACCAGTCCCTATTATTAAGTAAGTGTTAAAAATTTTGCAGGATTTAATTTCTCATGTGGCAGAGTTTCAAAATAAAACATTTTACTTTGGTTCTTGAAATTGTTGGGAAAGTAAATCAGATAGGATATTTTTAATTGCAAGTAGCAGACTTGTTCTACTTGAATTGGTCTAAAAACTGCCAAATCTATTATCTCACATGAGAAGTCCATAAATTCAGTGCTCCCAGCTGCACAATATGTCATCAAGAAAGCAGGATCTTGTCACCTTTCTGCATTGCATATTGGTGAGTCAATCTTCCTTTTAGGCTAGCTCCTGTGGTTGCAAGTTAGTGGTAGTAATGCTGGTAATCCTGTTGAGATATATCAATGTCCAGTAGAAGAATAGAAGACATATCTGCTTTTGTGTCTCTGTTTTTGGAGCAAAGACCTATTTCCTAGAATTCTGCTTTCAGGACTCAATGGAAAGATTCGGTTTGAATTCTACTCCACCACTGGGAAGTGATCAGGATTAACACAGTTATCTTGGTTGTATTCTTAGAGCAAGAGTTACAAGTACATTTTCTTACAGGGTGGGTTACTAAACCAAAACAAGATATGGTTATAAAAGAAGAAAGTAGGGGGAATGAAGAATGGGTTTGAGGGAAGTTAGATAATTTGGCAAGTGCTTCTAAAAATACTGTTAAGGGAGGGAGAACTGAGATAAGCAATGAAAGAAGAAAATAAATCACACATTGTGGACAAATGGAGTTAAACCATGCTGAAAAATTCTGGAAGACTGTGTAGAGCAGCAGCCCCCAACCATCTTGGCACCAGGAACTGGTTTTGTGGAAGATGAATTTCCCATGGTCTAGGTGAGGAAGGATGGTTTTGGAATGATTCAAATGCATTACATTCATTGGGTACTTTATTTCTATTATTATTACATTGGAGTATATAATGAAATAATTATATAACTCATCATAATGAAGAATCAGTGTGAACCATGAGCTCATTTTCCTGCAACTAGATGGTCTCATTTGGGGTTGATGGGAGACAGTGACACCTGAGTGTGTTGCTTATATCAAGTCTACTCCATGATCTTGTTTTGGATGCTGTCACCTGCAGAAAAACCCTACTTCACAAAGGTAAGATGTTGGAAGTGGAAGCAGGCTTTTCAGGTTTTGTGACAATCTCAAGATGTTCTGCTTTGACATTAATCCAGGACATATAGAGACTCAAAGTTGTCTGCATTCTCAAGCAGTCAGTCTTTTAGCACAACAAAGTCAGTTTACCTGGCTTATCCACAAATAGATCATGGGGACATTCCTTCACAGTTTGGGGCTTTTTTGTGGTTAAGAAATAATGTTCAAACTCTTTGAAAGCTGAGATAAGTGATCATGCACCAAATGAGAGAAATAAGGCCCTGGTTGAGCCTCCTTCAAAATCTCTGCTACTGTTGGAAAAATGTAAAAAATCTCAATGTCCACTCATTTTCCCCATGATCCCAGTTTGGCTTTGAATGGAGCCACTTTATCTGACAACTTGAATGCAGTTGTCTTTCTTCCTTAAAGTGACAGATTGAGTTTGTTGAGCAGGTTGAATATGTAACACTAGTAAGCAAGCTTTGCAGCCCATTCTGTGTCACTAAAATCTGATGCCAGTGGTGACTATTTTTATAAAAGGTCTCTGGAGCAGCTCTTGTAACTCAAAAAGTCTGGCCAGTGATTACTAGAAAATAATCTCACTTTTGTGTGTAAGAGAAGACACATGTGCTATGCATCCATCTCTTCACAGAGCTGTGTGAACGAATGTGAGTTGAGGACATGTACTTTGCTTGACAACTGTCATCACATCCTGCAAAACACTGTTCACTTCAGGTGACACCTTTTGGCCAGCCAGCATTTTGGATGACACAGTACATAGACTTACACTCGGAAGTGATCTCTTGGACCCATGTGGTGAATTAACTAATGCGCAACTTGTAGCACCCAGCTGAACTGAATCAGCATTGTGCTGGGTGTGGAAGGCCCACCTCAGGGTTGTTGCCAACAGCTTAAAAAGAGAACTGGAGGGGAAGATGGTGTGCTGTTAATCCTCCTGGAGAAGCTTGTCATGCTGGTTTTCCTGATATGAACTTGGCTGTTCTCATTGTTGGAGGAGCTCAGGTCCTCGTTCTCACTGAGGATGGCTGCGATTCTTTTTGGGGAGGCACTGATCTCTACCTTCAGTGTTGCTTCCTGGCTCCAGTGCAGATCTCTCAGCCTGCTGACACAGATCTTTAATCCTGCTAGTGCAAACTTTGGTAGCTTCCACCTCTTACCTTTGGGCCTTCCCAGTGCAGATCCTTGATACAGACTTGCATGAAACATTGTTACAGGCTCTAGGCCTCCAGTTATACTTGTGGAGGACATTGCCATGGGCTCTAGGTCTTTGGCTGGATTCTTTGGGTCTCTAATGTGTGAACAGATCTCCTGCACTATTTTGCATTTGATTCTTTTGGTGAATATTATAAAGTAATCCTATAAATTATATGTCCTGTGTTAATTACGTTCCCTTGTAAACCTTGACTACAATAACCCAAGCAGTGAAATCAGAAAGCCAGCCAGTCATGGTAACTGCTCTGTTTGTGTACATACTAACACAAAATAACCAATTAAGGACAGACTTGTTCTGAAGCTCTGGCGTTGGTTAGCAACAAAAGTGCACTTAACGTACCCTTATGAGCATCCTTCTAAAAATATATCCTTCACGAGTAAGCATTGTTGCCTTGTTGTCTACATTGTTAGACTCATCAACCTGGATTTCATACTACAGTTCATTAATCCTAACAATTGTGCTTCAATATTGTCTGTTACTTCATGAATTTGTCTAATTATGGTGCTAGCCAAAAGAGAAACATGTACCACCTTTTGTACTGCAGCTTATCCTAAGAGTTCACAATAAATATCCTTAGCAGCAGGCAGCATAAACTCTCCACCAATAGTAAACGGCTTCTTAGCTTTAGCAATACAGTTAGCCACTAAGAATGCTATACTCAGTGCGGATACATTTGGTGAAGTAGTGACCTTCAATAATTGGTTCTGTTCTTCATGTTCACATTTTTTCCTATTGAAAAACTTCTAAGTCATATTTTAATTCATGGTGCTTGGTCTCCATATTCCAAGCAGTTTTGAAGGTCTCATGGCTTTGTTGGATAGTTGGTTGCCACAGATTATACAAAATGGGCTTGGTGAATGTGAATCACTTGTTGCAATGAACTTCTAATTTAAGTAGGGCTCTTGGTATTTTCTTTTAGATACAGTTTTCTTTTTGTTGGCAGTCTTAAGAGTGTTCTGCTATCTCACTATTGAGTCTTTCACCCCTTTCAAGAAGTTTTCCAGGATTATTTGCTTTTCAGTCATTTTGGCTAGGGATAACTTGTGGGCTTACCAAAACAGCGACTGAGACTAGTGCACAGTGTGAGAAAGAGGCATGTACAAAAGTGGTAAATAAAATAATCAACAGGGCAGGCATGGACTGCAATAAGTGTCAGATTCTGACTTCAAGTCTGCCACCAGATGTAGCTGTACAATTAAAGTACATCAACTCACTTGTCACTTAGAAGCTGCTGCCAGATGCAGTTTATCACTTGCCATTCACTATAAGGTTTTGGTAGCAGTCTGCAAACAATAGATTTATTATGGTCTCTGCCAAGTCAAACCTCTCTGCTAATGTTGATATATATTTTCAGCTGCTCCCCCGGGCTGACATCAATACCTCTGCTCCACCTCAGAACATCAGGCATTAGATTCTCATAAGGAGTGTGTAACCTGAATCCCTCACATGCTCAGTTCATAGTAGTTTTTCCGCTCCTATGATGATCTAATGCTGCTGCAGATCTGACAGAAGATGGAGCTCAGGTGGTGATGGGAGCAATGGGGAGCAGCTATAAATGAAATGAAGCTTCATTTACTTTGCTGATGCTCCTCCTTCTGTGTCTGTCTGCAGCTTGGAGATTCAGGGACCTTGGGTATAACGGGGGCCAGAAGCCTGGGGTATATATTTAAATGTTTATAATGGTTTTATTCATAATCACTCCAATGTTTTTGTTTTGTTTTGTTTTATTTTGTTAAATAATTTAAAAGCTTTATTAATAGAAGCTTGTAGTGCATGATTACATTCATTGTGGGGAATTGGTACATCTATATAACAAATCTGAATCCTTTTTTGTTATCCTTTCTTTCTCCTTCATCTATTCCCTTCATCTCTAGAGTGGCTGGGGTATTCATAAGCTACCTCTTGCCTGTCACTGGTTGAGGACTGCTCTGAGGGATATTAATTCTGTGGTAGCTTTAGCCTGTCTTTATGCTGAGTGAACTCTGATGGTCAGAGGAAGATTTCAGGCAAAGTGTTGCCATGTCTGAAGTTGAAATCTATCTGTTAGATGGCAACTGTGGGAATGAAAGAAGTGCCAAGAGTAGGTCAGTAGATACAGTGTCTGTCAGGCATCTGAGAAATCTTTTAACGTCAGACTGAAGACTAAGGACTAATTAACACAACAGGAGGAATCACAGAATGTTAGCAAATATCTAGGTTAGTTTAATTTCCTGTGCCATTTTAACTGAGGTCAAAAGAGGTAATTTGATGAACTTTGAATCAATGAATGTCAGGTCCTGGAATGTAAATACTGGCAAGGTTAGTAACCTAACACAGGCTAAACATGTGTGTAAGGCACCACCAAAGCAGGTGTATTAATATTTTGGAAAGAATTTCATATTTGATATTTAAAATGTTGGCATTATCACTGTGGAATAATTCAGAGTTCTGATACTCTTTCTTACGTTTACTGTTTAATTTGTAGTTGGATTTACTTTTAATTCTAGTGTATATGAGGTAGAGCATATACTGTTTATAGGGGTTTGGGCTTATGAAGTTTCTGACCTAGTCTTGAACTAGGACTTTGGGTTCTTGTTCTAGTGAGATCTCACATCACCAGGCTGCATCTCTCTAGGAAAAGACTTTAATTGTTCTATCTGCCTGGAAAAGGCTCCTGTGGTCTGCAAGAGATCAGGCAATTAGTGCCTTCTATTTGTAGGGCAAAGAGGTGAGAACCACTGAAAAGTGGTCTTTAGTGCAAAGCGTTAGGCTTGGGGTAGAGCATGGTGGGTATTTTCAATACTTCTGAAAGTATTGAGAAATACCCAAGACATTTAAAAACTGCAGTCCCCCCCCCCGCTTGTGAGGTAGTAAAGAGAGGTAGATTTTTGCTATGTAAGAACAAATTTGAGTTCTGTGCCTGAATCAGCCCTTTGTTAGAAGAGGAAGTGTTGAATGAATTGTGCTGCACAACAGTTCCTCATAGGTTCAGACTATCAGCTACACAAAATACATGGGGGTCCCATGGTTAGTGGTTACACATTCTCAATGTGGCTTTTTATCACCTGTAGGTTTGGCCAATACTGTAATTGGAAAAAAACCTTTTGCACCCCATGGCATTTCTACAAGTCATGGACCATGAATTTGACAGAAAGATTCTACAGTGTGAGAGAAGAAAAATGTGGCATTTCTTAAGGCAGTCATTAGTTCTTATATAAAATGTCAGATCCCATTGGTAACAAGCCCAACTTCAGGCATCCTTGGCAATCATTAAATCAGTGTGGGATGGAGGAGAACCAAGTGCTTCCTTGAACAGGAATGAATAGTCTCTCTCTCTCTCTCTCTCTCTCTCTCTCTTTTTGTCAGTACCAGGGATCAACCTCACAACCTTGTGCTTAAGCCACTGAGACAAACTCCCAGCCCGATAGGCTCTTAAAGTGTTTTCCAAAGCAGCAAAGTCAAAAAGAGAGAGGAATTTGTGTCTTTAGCTAGAAATAGAATACTTTTCACATTTTCTCCAACTCCAGTCAGGATGAAAAGGAGGTAGGTTTTACCAGGAGTAGTGATTTTACAGAGTTACATTTGTATAGAGAATTCACTGACTTGACTGATGAAGCTTTAGAAGAGAAATAGCATCAATATCAGTGGCACCTGGAAATGATCTCTGCTTTCTGTCCCTCTGACAATGCTACCTACTTTCTATGTATTTATAAAATAGGCTGAGTCCTAGGTAACATCCTTTGAAAGCAGTCCTTTGAAAGTGTGACTTTTTCCCTAAGTACATTAAATGCAAATGATCCATGATGATGAGAACCTGATAAAAAGCATATCACTTAAAGCAGAAATGGAGATAGCAGCAACTGGAAAAAATAAGTAAAAATCCCTTCTGGATGCCTCCACCCTCCTCAGTCAATTGCTGGAGGCGTGTGCCCTCACCTACTGTCTCTTCAATCATTAATTGAGTGCAATAAGAATGACATGGCTGCTTTGGTTTGAAAGCCAAGGCAAACCCTTTCAGAGTTAACTGGTGAAGGTTGCCCGTTAACCATACCATTCACAACTGGATAGCAAATTATTTTTCAAAGGGGGATATAAGGGGCAGATTTCTATATCTGACATAAAACCCAATCTACATACTCTGACAATGACTACAGACTGGCCTCTGTTTCTTTTCTCATGCTAGAATGCTTCCTTGCGTTCCCTGTGTGGCTCCCTCTCTCACTTCATTCAGATTCCTCTCCATGGTACCTCTTCAGAGAAGTTTCCTCTCACCACTCCCGTACATGTTACCCCATTCTTCACTCTCTTTTCCCTTAGTCAGTTTTGTTTTTCTACATTATTTCACTACTTAAAATTATATTATATATGTTGATTTCATCATTGTCTCTTTCTTCAATGCAGAGCAGGAACCTTGTCTGTTGCACTGGTCCTAGTATGAGTTCCTTGGTCACCTTTATCAGCTACTGTTTCCTGCTTTTTAGAGTCAGACAGTGAAGGGATGAATGCTGGGAAGACCATATCTTTTTTTTTCTTCTCCACACCACCAAACAAGATGGCTGACACTCTTTTAAAGGCCAAGAGATACAGAGAAAATAAAAACTGAAAAATTTTAAATTTAGTTTATCAGTACAATTTAGATATACATAATTATCACATTCATCATATGGAATTTGTACCTGTACATCTTGATTTCTTTTTTCCCCATTTCCCTCCTCTCCCTTTCTGCCATTATTTCTGTGAACACATTTTTCATGTCTTTTACACTGTCTCCAACTTTCTGATTTACTTCAATCAATCTTATGCTGTTCTTCTTTGCATCCTTTTGCAGCTGTTGGATTAATTTTTCAGGATCCATTGTTATTTTAAAAATATCTTACTTTTTGTGATCACTAACTGCAATCCTATCTTCTAGATCTAATACTCTACCCTTGCCTTCATTCAATAGGTTGCTTATACGTTCAGTGGAATTTTTAATCTTCTAGATATTTATTTGAATTTATTTCATGGATTCCATTTCTTTTCTATGTTGGGCATTTATGATTTCTACACTTTTCAAGGATGCTCTGTTTTTTCTGTGTATAGTCTAGATTGATTGAGCAAGTCCTTCATTTTGCTTTTCATTTTCCATTTTTTTAAACTGAGAGATTATTTTTTCTATAGCCTCATGTATCTGTTTTTTTTTTAAATCTGTTTGTTTTGTTTTCTTCTGCTGCTATCATTTCAGAAAAGTTAGGCTGGTGGCTTCCAATTTCCTTTGCCTTGTTGTCCCCTGGACTTGTCCTGAGTGGGCTAGAGGTCTGGGGTTGCATTTTGCTTGTGTGCATTGTCATTTTCTTTTTTATTTTGTTATAATTTATTTTTTTCTGTGTTGATGCTTGTAAATTTCTTATAGTAGATAGCTTTATCACTAGGTATCAAGGCTTCCTGAGGAAATTTCTGTTCCACAAAGATGTATTCTATGTGTGGGTGGTTCTTTGTTTTTGTGTCTGTCCCAAGATCCTACCTTCTCAATTTATTAAGGGTGAGATGTTCCTACTTGACTCTGTACCCAGTCCTTTGGTACTGAACTATGGTTTTTATGACCCTAGAAAATCACATTGTTGTAACACAAGGGAGAACAACTGATTATAAAAGGTATGACATCTTGGCTAAAGTAGTCTACTTAGTAAAAACAATAGCATCAAGCACAGCCTGGGAACTGACAAACTGTGATAACTATTAATTTGGTACCTTTAATCATAGGGGCAAGGTTTACAGTTATATAAAAAAATCCAACATAAATCAGGAATTCGTATGGAAAGTGTTTCCCCTTAGTAGGGTGATTTTACCCTGTGGGGAGGAAATTTAAGAGGGATAGGGGACAACACAGGGATAAATGAAGAGAAATATAATAAAAGCAAGGCTGTAGGACAAAGGATGATCACTCAAACTTTGAGAAAGTAGAGATGAGGGAAGGAGATAAAGAATGAAGGTGAAAGCAAAAAAAAAAAAAAAAAAAACCGAAACAAAAAACAAAGCAAACCAGAAAGATTAGAGACCATTGATGTCGAACATTTTTTCATATATCTATTTGCCATTTGTATTTCTTCATCTGAGAAGTGTGTATTCATATCGGATGCTCATTTTTGGATTGGATCCTTGAATTTTGGGGGCCTGATTTTTAAAAATTCTTTATATGTTCTGGATAGAAGTCCTTTGTGTGAGGGACAGTTGGGCCAAATATTTTCCAAATTCATGAGTTTTCTTTTCATTTTGCTGGAGATTTCTTTTGACATGCAAAAACATTTTAATAAGATGAGATCCCAGTTGTTGATTCTGGGAAGTATTTCCCATGCAGTTTGATTTTTGTTCGTGAACTTTCTGCCTACCCTTATGTTATCAAGATTTCTACTACTTTGTCTTGCAGCAGATTCAGTGCTTCTGTTTTAATATTTAGATCTTTGATCCATTTTTACTTTAGTTTAGTACATGGTGATAGACATGGATCTAGTTTTAGTTTTTGGCATATGGAAAGCGAGTTTTTCTAGCACCACTTATTAAAGAGGCTATCTTTCTTCCAGTGAACATGTTTGGCCCCTTCGTTGAAGATGAGGTGGTTGAGTGTGTTTATAGTTGTAGTTGTATCTTCTAATATATTCCATTGATTTTCAGGTCTGTTTTTACTCCAGTACCATGCTAATTTTATCACAGTAGCTTTATAGTATAATTTCTAATCAGGGATTGTAATGCCTCCTTCCTTGCCTTTGTTGCCCAGAATTGCCTTTGTTATTCTAGGTCTCTTCTGGTTCCAGATGAATTTTAGGAACAATTTCTCTACCTCTGTGAGGTATGCAAATGGTATTTTGATTGAAATTGCATTAAATCTGCATAACAATTTTTAGATAATGGCTATTTTCACAATGTTTGCTCTTCCTATCCATGAACAATGAATGTCTTTCCATTTTCTGAAATCCTCTTCAATTTCCTTTTTAAGAGTAGTGTAATTTTCACTGTATAGATCTTTAACTTCTTTTGTTAGATTGATTCCTAAGTATTTCATTTTTTTCGATGCTACAGTGAAGGGTGTGGTTTCCCTTATTTCTCTCTCAGTGAGTCTGTTGTTTGTGTTCAAGAATGCTATTGATTTTTGAGTGTTGACCTTGTATCCAGCTACATTACTGAATTTAGTTATTACATCTAGAAGTCTTTCAGTGGAGTTTTGAGGATTTTCTATGTTGAGTATCATATCACTTGGAAATAATGATAATTTAACTTCTTTTCTTATCCTTATTCCTTTTATTTCTCTCTCTTGTCTAATTGCTCTGGCTAATGTTTCCAGAACTATATTGAAAAGAAGTGGTGATAATGGACATCCTTGTTTCGTTCCTGATTTTAGGTTGGAAGTTTTCAGTTTTTTCCATTTAGTAAGATGTTGGCTGTTGACTTATCATATATGGCTTTTATCAGGTTGAGGTAAAGACCATCTATTCCGATTTTCTGAGGTTTTATTTTTTTGTCATGAATGAGTTTTGAATTTTGTTGCAAGCTTTTTCTGCATCTGTTGAGATGATCATGTGATCCTTGTCTTTGGCTCTGTTAATATGGCATATTACATCTATTAATTTGCATATGTTGAACCACTCCTGCATTCCTGAGATGAATCCCACTTGATCATGGTGTATAATCTTCTCAATGATTTGTTGCATTCTATGTGCCAGGATTTTACTGAGAAATTCTGCATCTATGTTCATTAGGATGATTGGCCTGTAGTTTTCTTTTTTGGTTGGATCTTTCTCTGGTTTTGGTATTAGGGTAATACTTGTTTCCAGGAATGAGTTAGGGAGACTTACTTCACTTTCAATTTCATTGAACAGTTTGAAGAGTGTTGGCATTAAGTCTTCCCTAGATTTCTTGTAAAATTTAGCAGTGAATTTATTAGGATCTGGGATTGCTGGTAGTTAGCTGAAATTGGGTTATTCAGCAGTTTTACATCTTCTTGATTCAGCTTTGGTAATTCATAGGTTTCTAGGAATCTGTCCATTTCTTTTGTGTTATTGAACCTATATGAGTAAAGATTTTTGAAGTAGGTATTGATAATCTTCTGTATTTCCACAGGCTCTGTAGTGATTTCGTCCTTTTCATTTCTTATTGCATGGATTTGGGTTTTTGTTTCCTCTTTTTGATAAGGTTGGTAATGGGTTTATCAATTTTATTTATTCTTTCAAAGAACCAAGTCTTGGATTCATTAATTCTTTGTATTGTTTTCTTAGTTTCAATTGCATTAATTTCTGCTCTAATCTTGATAATTTCCTCCCTTCTTTGGGCTTTAGGCTTGACTTGCTGTTCTTTTTCTAGAAGTTTGAGGTGCATCATTAGGTTGTTTATGTGTGTTCTTTCCATTTTTCTGGTGTGGGAGATTAGTGCTATAAACTTCCCCCTGAGGACTGCTTTCATTGTATCCCACAGTTTCCGGTAATTTGTATTTGCATTTTCATTCAATTGTAGATGTTGTTTAATTTCTTCTTTAATTTCTTCTGTGACCTATTGATTGTTTAGAAGAGTATTATTTAATTGTCATGTGTTTATGGGGCTCTTGTGGGGTTTTCTGGCATTAATTTCCAATTTTCTTGTGCTGCAGTCAGATAATATGCATGGAATTATTTCAGTTCCTTTGCATTTACTTCAGCATGTTCTGTGGACTAGTATATGATCTATTTTAGAGAATGACCCGTGTGCAGCTGAGAAGAATGTGTATTCTGAGGGTGATGGGTGGAGCACTTGGACACATCTACTAGGTCCATTTGTTCACAAGTTTGATTCAGTTCTGTTATTGCTTTGCTGATTTTTTGTTTGATTGATCTGTCTCTTTGTGACAATGGGATGTTAAGGTCCCCTGTTATAACTGTATTATTGTTTATTTGGTTTTTCATATCTCTTAAGATTTGTCTTACATAGTTGGGTGCTCTCATATTTGGTGCATGTATATTTATGATTGTCATCTCTTCCTCTTGAAGTTGTACCCTAACATGTATTTAGTGACCTTCTTTATCTCTTTTGATTATTCTCAGTTTGAAGTTCACATTGTCTGAAAGAAGAATAGCTACCCCTGCTTTTTTGAGGGTTCCTGTTGTATGGAGCACTGTTTTCCATCCTTTGATTTTTAGTCTGTGATTTTTGTTTTGAGTGAAATGTGTTTCTTGTACATAGCATATTGTTGGATTTTGTTTCCTAACCCACTTTGCCAGTCTGTTTCTTTTTATTGGTGAGTTGAGACCATTTACATTGATTGATATAACTGATATGTACTGACTCATCCCTGTCACATTATCTTTCTTTGTTGGTTTTCTGCATTTTCTGTTTAATTGTTTGCCCTACTTAGTGGTTTCCTTTGCTGTTGTTCTTAAGTTCTTAGTTATCTTTGTCTCTTTCTAGAGTGTCTTTCAGTTCTCTTTGCAGTGTTGGTTTGGTGGCCATAAATTTCTTCAGTTGCTCTTTGTCGTGGAAGTATCTTATTTCTACAACAATTTTTAAAGATTGCTTTGCAGGGTACATCAATCTGGGTTGAAAGTTTTTTTTTTCATGATTTGAAATACTTATCTCAAAGCTGGTCTTGACTTGAAGATTCGTGTTGAGAAGTGTGCTGTGATTCTGATAGGCTTTCCTTCATAGGTGATCTGTTTCTTTTCTCTGACAGATTTTAGTATTCTGTTCTTGGGCTCAATTTCTGATACCCTAATTATTATATGTCTGGGTGAAGATTTATTTTGGTTATGGCTAATTGGGGTTCTGTATGTGTCACTTACCTGTATATCAGTTCTCTTCTCATGTTTGGAAAATTTTCTACTATTATTTCTGCTAATAGTCTTCTCCAGGTCATTCCTATTGACCCCTGCTTTTTCATTGACAACTATTAATCTTATGTTGCTTCTCTTGGCATCATCTTGCAGCTATTGAATTGTTGTTCCCTGGTTCCTTGTTCTTTTTAAGAGATCTTTTCTTTCATGATTGTAAGCTTCCATGCTGTCTTCAAGGTCTGAGACTCTATCATCAGCTTCATTCAAGCGGTTTTACCAACTTTCAATGGAATATTTAATTTCCTGAATTTCCCTTTGAATCTGTTTCATGCATTCCATGTATGTCTTATTTTGGTCATTCAAAGTTTCCATCATTTTCTTATGTTCTATTTTCTTATCTTGATCTTCTTTAGATACACACAGCATTTCTTTCATAATGATTATCATTTCATTTTTTATCTGAGAGATTATTTCTGGTCTGATTTTCTCTGTAACTTCATGGAGTTCTTTACTTCATTTGCTATCATTTCAGAAAGTTCAGTTGTGTGACTCCCAGTGTCTTCCATTTCAGTGTGTCTTGGGTTTGTTCTCAGCTGGCTGGTGAATTGAGACTGCCTCTTGCTCTTTCATTTTGTCATATTCTTCTGGGACCTGTGTGGCTGTGCAGGCAGCCTCCTGATTGATTGCACTGGAGCACTCTGCTGGGTAAAGCTTCAATCCTCCAGTATCTTTGTGTCTAGTCAGGGCACATCCCCAGATTATGGTGCTGAATCCTTGTGCTCTGTGGTCTGTGAGGCTGGCCATGTGTTCCCTGATGTAGTTTGTTGGGTTGCTCTGGGGTGCTGGGCTGGACAAAGTTTGTATCCTCCCTGTAGCTAGCAGTGGCACATCCCTGGAGCTTGTTGCTGGGGCCTAGAACCTGGCTGTGTAGAGTTCAGAACCTCCGCAACACAGGTGGCTAGCAGAGATGCACCCCTGGGTATGGCACTGGATCTTCAGCCTAGCTGGGTAGAGTTCGAAATCTCCAGAACCCAGGTGGCTAGGCGGAGTGCACTCCAGAATGTGGCACCACCAGGACCTTGTGTCTGGCTGTGAGGAGTTCAGAGCCTCTGGAGCTCAAAGCAAGTCCAGGTGTGTCCCCAGCATATGGTGCCAGGGCCTTGCTCCTTGCTGGGTAGAGTTCACAACCTCTAGGACCTGCCTGAGTGGCTGCACCCCTAATCAATGGCACTTGCGTCTTGTGTTCTAATGGACAGAACTCAAAGTCTCCAGGGCCCAATTATGCTGGCCACTCCCTAATGAGTGGCTCTGGGATTCTGGGCTGCACCTCTGTGTCCTGTGAAGCTGGTTGTGACATTCCCCTGATGGATTGCACTGGTAGGTTGGGCTGGGCAGAGCTCAATCCTCTGTGCAGCTTATCAGAACTCACTCCTGCAGTGTAGCACTGGACTTTCCTCCTGGCTGAGTGGAGTTCAGAATTTCAGGGATCCAGGTGGTTAGGCGGAGCACACCCCAGAGTGTGGCACCACCAGGGCCTTGTGTCTGGCTGTGAGGAGTTCAGAGCCTCTGGAGCCTACAATGTATAGATCTTTTATGTCCTTTGTTAGATTAATGCCTAAGTATTTTACTTTTTTGATGCTATTGTGAAGGGTATGATTTCCCTAACTTCTCTCTTAGTGAGCTTGTTGTTTGTGTACAGGAATGCTATTGATATTTGAGTGTTGACTTTGTATCCAAGCAATGCTACTGAATTTGTTTATTAAGTCTAGAAGTCTGTTGGTGAAGATTTTGGGTTCTTCCATGTAGATATCATGTTATTTGTGAATAATGATAATTTAATGTCTTCCTTTCCTATCCTTATTCCTTTTACTTTTCTCTCTTGTCTAATTACTCTTGCTAATGTTTCCATAACTATATTGAATAGGACTTGTAGCAGTGGACATCCTTGTCATGTTCATGATTTTAAAGTGAAAGCTCTCAATTTTTGTCCATTTAGTATGATATTGGCTGTTGGTTCGTCATAGATGATTTTTATCAGATTGAGGTAAAGACCACCTATTCCGATTTTCTGTAGGGTTTTCACCATGAATGAGTATTAGATTTTATCAAAATCTTTTTCTGCATCTACTGAGATGATCATGTGATTTTTGTCTTTGCCTCTGTTGATGTAGTGTATTATGATTATTGATTTGTATATATTGAACCATCCCTGCATTCCTAGGATGAATGCCACTTGGTTGTGGTATATAATCTTCTTGATGACTTCATTCATTCTGTTTGCCAGTATTTTGTTGAGGATTGTTGTATCTCTGTTCGTTAGGGAGATTGACCTGTAGTTCTCTTTTTTGGTTGAGTCTTTGTCTGGTTTTGGTATCAGAGTAGTACTTGCCTCCAGGTTCTTTTTTTTTTTTTTTTTTGTGGCACCGGGTATCAAACTCACAACTTCGCACCTGACAGACAGGTGCTTAAGCCACTGAGCCAAACTCCCAGCCCTATACTTGCCTCCAGGAATGAGTAAGGGAGAATTGCACCCTTTCTAATTTCATTAAAGAGTTTGAGGAGTATTAGCATTAAATCTTCTCTAAATATCTTATAGAGTTCAGCCATGAATCAGTCAGGACCTGGGCCTTCCTTTGTTGGTAATTTTTTCATTATATTTTTGGTTTAATTAACTGATATTGGGTAATTCAAAATTTTTTATCTGCTTGATTCAGCTTTGGTAATTTATACCCTTCTAGGACTCTGTCCATTTCTTCTGTATTTTTCTTCCTATAAGGATATAGATTTTCAAAGTAAGAATTAATGATCTTCCAAATCTCCTAAGAATCTGTAATGATTTCACCCTCTTCATTTCCCATTCCATGAATTCGAGCTTCTTTGCTCTTTTTTATAACATTGGCTAGGTGTTTATCAATTTCATTTATTTTTCCAAAGAAACAAACCTTCAATTCATTAATCCTTTGTATCATTTTCTTAGTCTCAATTGTATTAATATCTGCTCTGATCTTTGTAATTTCCTCCCTTCTTTGGGCCTTGGACTTGACTTGCTCTTCCTTTCCTAGAGGCTTGAGATACAGCATTAGGTTGTTCATATGTGTTTGTTCTGTTTTCCTGATGTGGAAATTCACTGCTATATGTTGACCTCTGAGGATGGCTTATATTGTGTCACACAGGTTCCAGTAAGTTGCATTTCCATTTTTGTTCAATTGTAGATATCGTATAATTTCTTCTGTGACCCATTGGTTGTTTAGCAGAGTGTTGTTTAATTTCCATATGTTTATGGAGTTTTTGTGGGTTTTTTTGTCATTAATTTCTAGTTTTTTTGCACTATGGTCAAATAATATGTATGGGACAATTTCAATTCCTTTGCATTTAGTTAAGCATGTTCTATGGTCTAATATATGGCCTATTTTAGAGAAAATTCCATGTGCAGCTGAGAAGTATGTGTATTCTGGTGATGTTGGGTGGAACACTGTAAACGTCTAGTAAGTCCATTTGTTCTCGAGTTTGGTTCAGTTCTGTTATTTCTTTGTTGATTTTTTGTCTAGTTGATCTATCTGTTTGTGACAACAGAGTGTTGAGGACCCTTGTTATAATTCTGTTATTCCTCATTTGACTTTGCATATCTCTTAATATTTATCTTGTATAGTTGGGCGCTCCCATATTTGGTGCATACATACTAATGATTATTGTGTCTTCCTCTTGAAGTTTTTCCCTGACAAGTATGCAATGACCTTCTTTATCTCTTTTGATCATTTTTGGTTTAAAATTCACATTATCTGTAACTTGAATAGCTACGCTTGCTTTTTTTCTGAGTTAGTGTCACATGGTGTATTGTTTTTCATTCTTTGACTTTCAGTCTGTGGATATACTTTTGAGTCAAATGTGTTTCTTATATATAGCATATTACTGGATTTCATTTCTTAATCCAGTCTGCCAGTCTGTGCTTTTGTTTGGTGAATTGGGGCCATTTACTCTGAGGGTCATAACTGATATGAATTGACATCTTTGTTGTGTTATCTTCCTGTTGTTGGTTCCCTACTTTTTTCTCTGCTTAAATGCTTGCCCTGCTTGATGATTTCTTTACGTTGTTGTTCTTGGAATTGTGGTCATTTTTATCTCTTTGCAGAATATCTTTCAGTATTCTTTGTGGGGTTGGTTTGATGGTCACAAATTTTTTTCAGCTGTTCTTTGTCATGGAAGTATCTTATTTCTCCATTGATTTTGGAAGATAGTTTTGCAGGGTACATCAATCTGGGTAGGAATTTATTTTCTTTCAGGACTTGAAATGCTTCACTCCAAACTCTTCTTGATTTGAGGGCTTATGTTGAGAAATTTGCCATGATTCTGATGGGTTTTTCTTCATAGCAGATCTGTTTCTTTTCTCTGACAGCTTTTAATATTCTGTCCACATGCTGAGTTTCTGAGATCTTAGTTATTACATGTCTGCATGTAGGTTTGTTTTGGTTATGGCTACTTGGAGTTCTATATGCCTTACTTATGTGTAAGTTAGATTCCCACCCCATGATTGGGAAATTTTGTGCTATTACTTCTGCACATAATCTTTTTATGTGATTTATGTTGGCTCTTGCCTTTTCATTGACACCTATCAGCCTTATATTGTTTTTCTTTGCATCATCTTGCAGGTGTTGAATTGTTTCCTGGTTCTCTGTTGTTTTTAAGAGATCTTTCCTTTCATGATCACTAGCTTTGATCTTGTCTTCAAGGTGTGAGCATCTATCTTCAGTTTCATTCAAGCAGTTTTGTCAACTGTTAATGGAAGTTTTAAATTCCTGAGTATCTCTTTCAATCTGTGTCATACATTCCAATTCTTTCCTATGTTGTTCATTCACGATTTGCATAATTTTCTTATATTCCTCTATTTTTCTATTTACATCTTCTTTAGATGTGATCAACCATTGTATCATAATCATTGTCATATCTTTTTTTTTACCTGTGATATTGTTTCTCATCTGATTTCCTTTTTACCCTCATGGAGTTTTTTTATTTACTTCACTTGCTATCATTTCAGAAATTTCAGTCTTATGACTTCCCATTTATTTCATTTCAATATTTCCTGGGCTTGTTCTGGGTGGGCTGGAGGTCTGAAATTGCATTTTGCCCCTTCATTTTGCTATTTTCCTAGGTTACTCCAGATGAGCTGATCGAGTTCTAGACACTTCCCATGCTGATTGACTGTCTTGCCGTGTAGAGAAGTGGGCAAGGCACTTGGGTTCTTCTGAAGTGAGGTTCCTGGGTAGACAAAAAATGTTGGATGTGTCTTCTTCCCTCCCTTGGCTCACCAGAGCTCCTGCAGGTTGTAGAGGGTCTTTGGTGGGCCTCTTCTGGACAATTTTTCTCTCTTTGGTGCTCTGTTAATGGCACTTGGGTGCTGTGCTGGGCTTGGTGAGGTATGGCTATCTTGGGACCCACATATCTAGCTGTGGTAGTGCACTGATTCATGGCACCAGGGCACTGTACTGGGCAGGGTGGAGTTTGGGTCCTCTGGACTCCCACAGCTAGCTGGAGCACACCCCCAAAGAATGGTACCAGGGCACTGTGCTGGGCTGGGTGGTTCTGGGATCCTCTGGGACCCATGCGGCTGGCCAGTGCACACCCCTGAAGGGTGGTGCTGGGGTGCTTGGTGGGCTGGGTGGGGCTCAGTTCCTCTGGGACCCTTGTAGTTGGTTGGGGTAATCCCCCAATGGATGGTGCTTGGTTGCTGGGTCTGGGTTCTTTTATATTTTGTTATATAACTACAGATTAGTGTGTGTCATTAAAGACAGCAAATTAATAGTTACCACCATCTGTCATTTTATAAGCTGTGGCAGATGCTATTACTATTACTGATTGTACTACTTTAGCCAAGGTGACATAATTTTTCTAATCAGTTGTCCTTTCTTTTGTGGCAAAACCAAAGACTGTCTGAGAGTGATAAACAATGCTATTGTTCAGTACCAAGAACCAGGGGGTAGACCAAATAGTCAGCAACTTCTTATGCATAATAAATTGAAGAGATACAATCTTGTGAAAGACTCAAAGGACAAAATTCAATACACCTAGATGGCATCCCACAAAAGTATTCATTTACTAAGAAGTTCTTGATACTAGTAATAAAGCTACCTACCATAAGCAATTTAGAGACCTTAATGCAGAAAATAAATTTAAAAGAACAAAAACAAAATAAGAAGACATAAAAGCAAGATGTAACCCAGCCCTCTAGCTCACCCAAGACAAACCCAGGGGACAGTGAGGTGGAACATTTGGGAAGCCACCCACTTGAACTCTATGAAATGGTAATAGTGGAAGTAACAAAGCAGATGGAGACCTAGAAAAAAAAATCAGAAATAATTTTAGATAACTAAAGAGATGATGAGCATAATGAAGGACATGTTTAGTGTAGAGTAGATAGAGCGGTTACTGTTAGAGTAGATACAGATAAAAAAAATAGCTAGTGGAGCTTATGAAAATAATGGAAACCATGAATGCCCAACATAAGAAAGAAATGGAATGTTTAAAACAGATATTTAGAGGATTATAAATCTTACTGAAAGTATATGCAGCAGAGTCAGCAAATGTGAGAATGAAATATCAGATCTAGAAGACAGATTTGCAGTTACCAATCATCAATCATCAAAAGAAAAAGTTCTTAAAATAACAAGGGACCATGAAAAATCAATTCAACAGTTGCTAGATGATGCAAAGAAGAACAACATAAGATTGATTAGAATCAACAAAGAAGCAGGAGATAGTGCAAATGACAAAAAATCTCTTTGAAGTAGTAATGAAGTAGTAATGACAGAAAACTTCTGAAACATGGAAAAAAGAATTTGACATATAGGCCATTCATGGACTGTGGAGGGAGAGAATGACTCACCAAGAAGCAAGCCCTCCCTACTTACCAGCACCATGTGCAGGCCACCACCAGCAGGGAGACAGCCAGAACCAAGCTTTTCCTGATGAGTCATTGCCATTTGCAGACTTTGGGGGGGGGTGCAGAAAACAAGGACTCACCAAAAAGCAAGCCCTCCCTGTGAACCAGTGCAGTGTGTGGGCCACTGCTGGCAGGGGGACAACCAGACCCAAGCCTTTCCCCATGAGTCAGCACCATTCATGGACCACAGGGAGAGAGAACAAAGATCCACCAGGAAGCAAGCCCACCCTGCGAACCAGCAAGATGCGGAGGCCACCAGTGGCAAGGGGATAGCCAGATCCCAGCCCCTTCCAGCATGTGGGCTGGAAAACAAGAAGAGCCAATTCCTCCTGCCTCAGTGAGTAACTGGCTGATCCAGAGGAACACAGGCTGTGTTGATAACTATTGTGGTGAAGTGCAATTTGATGCTTGTGGTGTTTTGGTGTTTCACTGATGTTGCAGGTCTAGGGTCAGGGGTCTGATCATCTATTCAGAGGATAGTGGTGCTCAGTGTGGCATCTAGAGGGGATCTCCTTCTGAAGGTGGTGACCATTGTTAATTCCCTGTTGTCTTGTTTTGAAGTCCTATATCATTTTCATTGTTTTGTTGGGTTGTGTTTTGTTGTGTTTTGTTTTGATTTTGTTATATCTGATGGCATGAGCAGCTATTTCAAAAATAGCAAGATATATTATGGTAGGCATTTTGGATTTACTGTTGTCTTGTTTTGAAGTCCTTTATTACATTCATTGTTTTGTTTTAATTGGTTCTATTCGGTTAGATTTTTACTATGTCTGAAGGTATTTGCAGCTATTTTGAAGACAAAGAGAGGCATTATGGTAACTATTGTTGATTTTACATTGCTTTGAAGTCCTGTGTCACTTACACTGGTTTGCTTTGACTGGTTTTATTGTTTTATTTTCCTTGTTTCTTTCTTCTTTAAAAAAAAAAGAATTTGACATACAAATAATTGAGGCATATAGGATTCTAATTAGCCATGATCACAAAAAAATCTACAGCAAGGCATATGATAGTCAAGATTCTAGAAATTCAACAAAAGAATAGAATAGCAAAAGCTGTTAAAGAAACAAATCACCCATAAATGAAAGCCCATCAGAATCACAGTAGATTTCTCAGCACAAGCCCTCAAATAAAGGAGAGCTTGAAGTGCAGTATTTGAAGCCCTAGAAAAAAACAACCTCCAACACAGATTGATGTACCTCACAAAACTATCTTTCAAAATTGATGGAGAAAAAGATACTTCTGTGATAAAGAACGCCTGAAGAAATTCATGGCCATGAAACCAGAACTCAAAATATTCTGACAGATATTCTAGAAAATGTTAATAGAGTACAATTTTATGAGCCAAATAGAATTGAACTATCATGCAAGGAAAGCAATTAAACAAAGCAGGGAAGAAAGGGAACCAATAACAGAAAAATAATATGACAAGAATAAGTCAATATATATCAGTCATACCATCAATGAAAATCATCTCGGTTCACCAATCAAAAGAAACAGGCCAACAGAATAGATCAAAACACAGAATGCAACAATATACTGCATAGAAGAAACAAATTTAACTTAAAAAGAGATTAGACTGAAGGAAAAAGGATGCAAAACAATACTTCATGTAAAAAGAATGCATAAAAAAGCAGAGGTAGACAAAGTGGATTTCTATTCTGTTCTGTTCTGTTCTGTTCTACTCTACTTCATTCTATTCTATTCTATTCTTTGCAGACAAAATATCTTTCAAATCAAGACTATTCAACAGAGACAAAGAAGGTCATTGCATCATTGTTAAGAGAACAATTCAAGAGGGAGAAATGACAATCATAAATATATATGCACCAAACACCAGAACACCTAACTATATAAAACAAATATATTTTCATTTTTATTTTTATTCTGAAAAGAATAAAACCAAGCAAAACCAAACAGAATAAAGCCAATCAAAACAAACCAGTGTAAGTGACACAGGACTTCAAAACAATAGGAAATCAACAATGGTTGCCACAGTGCTGCTTGTCTTCAGAATAACTGCAGATACCTTCAGACTTAGTAAAAATCAAACAAAACAGAATAGAATAGAACCATTAAAAACAAAACAATGAATGCAACAAAGGACTTCAAAACAAGATAATAGTAAATCCAAAATTGCTATCATAATATATTTTGTTATTTTTGAAATAGATGCCCATGCCATCAGATATAACAAAATCAAAGAAAAAACAAAACAGAACAAAATGCAACCCAACAAAACAATGAAAATGATACAGGACTTCAAAACAAGACAGCAGGGAATTATTAAGATGATCAGACCACTGGCCCTGGACCTGCAAAGTCAGTGAAACACTAAGCACTACAAGTATTAAATCGTATTTTACCTCAAGAGCTATCAACACAGCCTGTGTTTCTCTAGATCAGTCAGTCACTTAGGTGGGGAGGGGGATAAAACAAACATTAATGGGCAAAAATTATCAAGTAAACATCAATATAATTGTGATAGGGGACCTCAATACCTCACTGTCACAAACTGACAGATCAACTATATAAAAAATCAACAAAGAAATATCAGAACTGAACCAAACCTTTGAACAAATGGACTTTGTAGCTATCTACAGAATGTTCTGCCAACAACATCACAATGCATATTCTTCTTAGCTGCACATGGGAGTTTCTACAAATTATATCACATACTAGTTCAAAGAACATGCTTAATTACATGCAAAAGAACTGAAATTATCCCATGCATGTTATCAGAGCATACTGTAATGAAATTGGAAATAAATGAAAAAGAAACCATAAAAACTGCATAAACACATGGGAATTAAATAACATTTTTTCTGAGCAACCAATGGCTCACAGATAAAATTAAAGTAGAAATTAGATGGTTTCTACAATTAAATGATAATGCTGATATAACATTGTGGAATTTATGGGACACAATAAGGGCAGTCCTATGAAGAAAATTTATAGCACTGAATTCCTGCATCAGAAAAACAGAGTTATCTCAAATAAGAAATCTAAGGTTGAACCTCAAGCTTCTAGCAAAAGAAGAGCAAGTCAATCCCAAAGTTCATAGGAGGGAGGAAATTATAAAAATCAGAGCATAAATTAATGCAATTGAGGCTAAGATAGCAATACAAAGAATCAGTGAATCAAAAAGTTGATTCTTCGAAGGATTAAAATAAAATTGACAAATCCTTAACCAGCCTTATTTTAAAAAAGAAAGAATTTGGGAATGATAGTGTGTAATGTATGTACTATTGTTGCTGCTTGATTGACGTGCTTTGCAATTTTGTTGTAGCTTTTTTTCTTCTTCTTTTTCTTTCTTTTTATCCTTGAATAAAATGGATTTGATAAAAAAAGGACTCAAATTTGTGCAATTAGGAAGGAAAAGGATGAAATCTCAACAGATTCTGCAGAAATCCAGATCATCAATACCTATTTTGAGAACTTTTATTTTAATAAGATCTAAAACATAGAAGAAATAGAGAGATTCCTAGATGCATATGAATTCCAAAGCTGAATCAACAAGTTATAAAATTTCTAAATAACCTAATATCAGTCTATGAAATTAAAGATGCAATTAAAAGGCTACCCACAAAGAAAAGCCAAGGTTGTGATGGATTCACTGCTGAATTCTACAAGAAATTTGCAGAAAACATGCCACTACTCATCAAACTCTTTAATGAAATTGAAAGGGCAGCAATATTCCCAAACTCATTCCTGGAAGCAAGCATTATCCTGATACCAAACTTAGAGAAGGACCCAACCAAAAAAGAGAACTACAGGTCAATCTCCCTAATGAACATAGATGCAAAAATCCTCAGTAAGATACTGGTACACAGAATACAGCAAATAATGAAGAAGATTATACAGAGGACCAAGTAGTTTTATCCCAGGGATGCAGGGATGGTTCAATATTCACAAATCAATAAATGTAATACACCATATTAACAGAGTCAATGACAAAAAGTATAGGATAATCTCAATAGATGCAGAAAAAATGTTCAAGAAACTCCAACACTCATTCATGATAAAAAAAAACCCTACAGAAGATTGGAATACATGGTCTTTACTGCAATCTGATAAAAGCCACTTATGACACCAGCCATATCATACTACTTGGACAGAAACTGAACACTTCCACTCTGAAATCAGGAAAAACATCAGGATGTCCACGGTCGCCACTCTTATTCAATATAGTTCTGAGAATATTTGTCAAGACAATTAGGCAAGAGAAACAAATAAAAGAAATAAGGATAGGAAAGAAAGAAGTTAAATTATCATTACTTACAGATGACATGATACTCTACATAGTAGATCCCAAAAACTCCACCAAAAGACTTCTAGATTTAATAACCAAATTCAGTAGCATAGATAGACACAAAGTCCACACTCAAAAAATCAATAGCATTCCTATACAAGAATAACAAACTCATTGAGAGATATATTAGAGAAACAGCACTTTTCACAATAGCATTCAAAAACTTAAAACATAGGAATCAATATAATGAAGGAAGTAAAAGACGTTTACACTAAAAACTACAATATTCTGAAAAAGGAGATTGAAGAGAATATTAGAAAATGGGAAAAGAAGATGGCCCCCAGATGACACCGTGACAGGGAGGCTCCCTGAATATACCATCAAAATGCTGGAATATAAACTAATATAATAACAGAGAGAAGGAAAAAAGAGGGAGATGGGTCCTCTGGACCCAAGAAGAATCTAAAACGAGAACTGTAGCCCATGGAAAGAGTAAAAGAATGAAATAAAGGCAGCGGCCTGTCTGGAGCGGAATCCAATCAGTGCTGCAACCCGAGCTGAGAAGGTACGATCCTGG
>RJWM01005368.1:0-92371 GCA_004363535.1 Dasyprocta punctata
GTGGTGTTAACTTTGTATATTGCTCCCCGAATATTAGCTCTATAATGAGTGGAAATTTCATCAATTTGCTTATTTCTGTATGTTCAGTGCCTATAAGATAACCTGGTATATTAAAGTGTTCAATAATTATATATTGAATGAATTTATAACTACTGGAAGTATGAGTTCTCCAAAGAAACAGGAGAGAGAGAGAGAGAGAGAGAGAGAGAGAGAGAGAGAGAGAGAATGTATTTGTGTTTATGTGGAGAGAGACAGAAACAGTGAGAGGTAGAGACAGAGAGAGATTATAGGAACTTTATGACAATGAAGACCAAAAAGCACCCATACCTGAAGGCAGGAAATGATGGATGTTCCAACCAGAAAAGCGAATTTGCTCTTCCTGTGCCTTTGTGTTCTAGTCAGCCTCTGAACAAAATTGAATAATGCTCTTTCTTGTAGGTAAGGACAGATTTTCTTTATTCAGTCCACCAATTCAAAAACTATTCTCTTCTGAACATACCCATACAGACACCAAGGAATAATACTTTACCATATATCTGGGCATTCTTTAGCAGGTCAAGTTGATGCCCAAGATTAATCATCATAAAGCAATAGTAAAATGCCACAAGAAAATAAAAGCTTAAATAATTTTTGTCTAGCACATGAGGAAGGCTTCATGGAGGATGTAGTATGACTTTAAAAGAAAATAGATATTTTCCAAGGGTATAAAGGAGTGAGGGGGACATCTTACTCATAAAAGTAGTGCATCACAATGTTTCAACCAAAGAAAAGTTGATTGCAAATGACTTAGTGATAAAGCTTATTTGTTCATGGAACTGGTGATTGTGAAGCCAAGTGGGCTTCACAACCACCAATGGGTCTTGTCTTCTTGCTTTATACCTCATTTCTGATTAGCTTTGTCCTTAGCCTTAATTCCCTCAGAGGAACAAAAGGACTGTGACAGTTCCAATATTTAAGTCCTCATGCTACATCATCCAGAGAAAAAGAGAGCTCTCAGGTTTTTCTGTGATCCCAAAACTACTCCTAAAACAGCTGGCCTATTGCATATGCAACAGACCAATTGATGTTAACTTGATTTATATGAACCAACCATTATGAAGTAGAAGCAGATTGTATGTTTGGATTAAAATAATCATGGCCACTTGGGATCTGAAGGTAGGGCCATTCCTTCTAAATCCCTGTTTACTATCCAATGGGATTGAAAGTTTGACAGACAAGCTACTGTAAAATCCATACACATGGATTGTGTATATCCAGAAGGAAGCTAAAACCATGAAAATAATTAATGATGGAAAGGGTAATTTATGGAGAAAAATGAATGCACCTTGAGATCATAATGTTAAGTGAAATATATCAGACACAGAAGCTTAAACATTGCATGACTTTTCTTATATGAAAAATTTAGTGCATAAAGTATGAAATGAAAGATAAAAGGAAAAAAGAGAGAGAAAAGTTATTGTAGTCTAAGTGTGTTTCTGCTGTCAGTTTCTGGTTTCATTCCAATATGGTATGTGTGAGAGCTTATTTTGCAGGATTTCCATTTCTTTGGATATGTCAAGGTATTTATTGATAGAAAATCTGAAACAACATAAAAACTAGACTGGAAAAAATGGAGAAACAAAAATTATCTAGGTTTTTATTGTAATATTCCAGGATAGCTTGGAATTTAGGCAAAGAGAGAAGAGCTTAACTAGGCGGACATTTCCCACATAAAACCAAAAGACTTTGAAATTAAGTAGGTAGACTTCTGGTGAATACACAAATAAAAGAGACAAGTGACTCTGATGCTTGTAAGTTGGAGGCCAAAAATACATGATTGTTTTCAACAGGGAGGGAGAAAATGAGAGGGGGAAGGGAGGGAGGTAATTCTGGGGAGGTACTGCTTTTCCATTGGTTATAGTCTGATGGATCAGTAACTGGAGGTCTTGCTTCTATTTAACCAAGATACAATTTCTAGAACCCAAGTTAAGTCATGGAATGCTCTCCTCTTTGAAATTAAAGTGTGGGCAAAGTGACAAGAGACTTAAAATAGACGGATTCATCAAAGAAGTGAGGCTTGGAACACCAAGTTACTTTTGCTACTAAATAAACTATTTTCTTATTCCCACTGAGGTTTCCTTGTTTCTCTTAGCTCTTCAAGTCTACATCTCCTGCTTTCTTGATACTGAACTCTATATATATCCTTCTGATGAATTCCATTTTCTGTGGAAGAGTCTATTTGTGTAATCTCAGTCAAAAAACTGACACAGACAGAAGAGAAAAAATATGATTTTTGAAGTAATGTTGTGTTTTAAAGAGAAGATATTGAGGATGTTCTTACAAGACATAAAATTCTAGGATACATATAAACTAGTTTACCATAATGAAGGAATCAGAGACTTGAGAAAGGTGTAGATTTTTTTTAACTGCTCCTGAGAATGGGTTAAAAACCAGTAAGAATGAAGAAAAGAATTATAAACCTCATTTTAAGGCTGAAATATATAAATGTTGATGTCTCACAACCAACATAATTATGTAAATTTCTTTAATAGCAATTCAGAAAACATGGACTGTATTTAAAGAAAGCAAATTTCTAGACAATGAAAATCAGATTTAGATATTGATGGAGGCTATACAAACCAGTCAAGACAGGGAAAGAATGAAGTGGATTGTGAATATATATTTGACATGATGAGCTCCAGGGTTCTGCATAGATGTCTAGATTTTATAAACAAGGGTAGATGGAATCAGTAATATCTTAACCTGGAAGGTTTATGGGGTTACGGCAAAGATAAGATTCAAGACCAATTCCAACAAGAATATTTATCTGCAAGCATATGCACAGCACAGAACACGGGAAAATCTAGTCTATTACTAAATAGGAAAAAATAAGAGGAACTAACCCTAAATGCAGTAGAATCTCAAGCCCAGAGATTGAAAAAATGCCACGAATATGGAAAACAAAAAATAAATTCAGAAATTTGGGGGGAGATGGAACAGACTGATATTAAGTGAAGTAAACTGAACATGCAAGCTTAAATATAGCATGGTTTGTCATCTATGAAAAAGATACTGAGATACAGAATCATCTAGTGATGTGGAGGATTTTACAGCATTATGATACACATCATATTTGCTTGCTGAAAGGGGATTTGATAATAGTTAAATGAAGTTAAGACTTAAAAGTAATGATAAACAAATTGCAGAATAGGGAAGAACATAATAAAAGCAAAAGTCAAACTTGGCTAATTTGATATAGGAGAAGAGGGTAAATAGAAGAACTCATTCAAAAAGAGAAATCTCAAGATTGAAGATAGAGGGAGAAATAGCTGTATAAGTGGGTTAGAAGGCAAGGTTGTTATTGTAGTCCAATCAAGGAAATGGACCCAGAATAAGTGCTGAACATAGAAATTAATTATGATTGCTCACATTTTTCAAAAGAAAAGATAAAAAGAGTCAACATTGCTAGTGAAAAAAAAACTTCTGGCAGATGAGTCAATGATGAAGAGACAGATTGAGAACTGAGAGCCAAGAGAGGAAGAATTGAAATGTTGATTAAACTAAGAATGTTGATTTCATAGCAACTGTGTTTTTCTCACTCTATCTTTTCCTTCCTTTACTGGGTTTCCAGGTCAGCCTTATCTTCTTGAAAAAATTTCCCTAAAGAGACTCACATCATCATTGTGAGAAACAAGCTCACTTACCCAGACAGGCTCTTTCCACAAGGGTGAGTTTTGTCATCACAAGTTCTCACTAGCAGGCTTAGAAGGAGGGGAGCATAGCGAGTTCCTTGTCCCGATGAATAGTAGCAAAAAGGAAGATAGTGACATCCTAGACAGATGTAACTGAGGTACTTGACACTGTAGCCACGCAATGGGGTCAGGTGTCTTGGATGGTGTACATAAGCTACATTTTCAGGTCATAATTCGCACACTTCATGGAGGAAAAGATGCTTTAGAAAATTAATTTTTAAAATGATTCATATGAATAAGGAGCATGAAGTTTGGCATAAAAAAATCTTAATTAAAATATCGTCTCTTGTATTTAGCGTGACTGCAAGCGGTTTTCTTACCTCTCTGAGTCTGTGTCATCCTCTTTCAAATTACTAATATTTTGTTACATGATAAACATACGTGAACTGAAACCAATAATTATTCTCTACTAAATAGGGCCATTCTTTGTGCAAACTGCCAGATATACAGCAAGTGCCTCTTAAATGGTAGTTTAAAACAAATTTGAAACAGATCTAAGTAGCTTTGGGTTTCAGAATTCTATTATTTTTATCTCACCATTTAATTTATTTTAATTATTCATCTTATTTATTATTTATTTTGTTGTAATTCTTTCATTTTTCTAGCCTGACACATTCAACTTACAGTTACATTTTCCATCATTTATTTTTATTGTAGTACCTGTATTATGGTATAAAAAGTATTACAGTCAAAATTTTTTCCGTGATGATAAAAATTTAGTAGATATTATGAATCCAGTAAAAATTCAAAAGCGAGCCAAATACAGTCATACCCTTACTCTCAATACTCTGATCACATCACATCATACTAAGCCTGATATTGGAAACCCTCACCAAGGAATACAAGACACCTTTCATCAGGTCCTATCTCTAATGTAATTTTCTTCAGTTAACTCCTCCCCTCTTCCCACCACTCTTCCAAGTCACCTAGTTCTAGGCCCTTTATGCTTCTAGAACATTCCAAATGCATCCTCAACCCAGAGCATTTGAACTTGCTCTTTCCATCTAAAAGCTCATCTCCAGGTAATTTGGACAGCCAAAGACCTCTGACGATCAACTCATAAAATGGAGTACATCTACCTTCTCATTCATGTCCCTTCTGACTTTTTCCCCTTGCAGTATTTATCATTTCCAGAAACTGTTACAGGTGTGTGTCTGTGTGTCTGAGTCTCTGTGTATGTGTGTATGTTGCCTGGTATCAGACCTAGGGCTCCACTACTACACAGCAAGAACTCTACTAACCAAGCCATACCTCCAACCCCATGAGCTGTTTATTTATTTATTTTTTATTTATAGCATCTTCACTAAGCACCCATGGAAGTAGGGAATTAGCTTTATTACAATGACTTAAAGAGTCATTGCTTCAATCATTTAAAGTTCACCAGGGAAGTTCAAGATAGTTATACAATTTATAAAGACAAAATTATTTTTTCAGCAATGTGTAGTTTACTTATTTACGTGGAAATTATGCTTTACTGAGTAGTCACCAGAAATTTTCATCACAAGTATTAACATCTTATTGAACACTAAGATCTCTTGTCTAGGGCTTGCCTTGCTTTTCTCCGGCCTTAATAGGGTTTAGAAGAATAAGCATCCTTTGCAGACACCAGGCAAGATGGCTGCAGGTCCTCCTTTCTCAGTCAGTGGACAAACTACTGATTTCTTTTCCAGAGCAGAGAAAACCTAGGACTTCAGAAAAACCTAAGAAAGACTCTCACATTGTATTCCATAATCTCTTTAATAATGTGGTTTATCAACAGCATTGATCCAAACTCATTTGCTTTTGATCCATTTTTTTTTCATTTTCCAATTTCCTTTTTGACTGTAATGAATTTTAATGAATAATCTTTTTCCCTATACAAAGAGAAATCAACTCAGTACAAAGAAAAAACTTTCACTTTACTTTAGAAAGAGGAAAATGGGTTTTTCTGCTTTTCATCTAATACCCAAGAAATTACCAAATATCTCCCCAAAGCTCAAGATGTCACTTCTGATTTTGGAATGCTCAAAGTCAGCATTTATGTTATTCAGATCACCTAGAATGAATGACTGGAACCACTAGGCAGGCAGACTTCTTTGGAAATTTCTTCACGCTATCTCTTGAAAATTGTTAGAGATTGTATACAAATGTTCTAAGGGCCCAACATCTGCTCTTCTATCTCAAAAGTTATATGCCTGAGAGACACTGAAATTGTCGGGAGCAAGAGTAGCAGTAACACTGGCTCCTCAAGGTAGGACCTCAATAACTTAATGGATTGTTTATGATCCAGTAGGCAGTCCTGTCTCCCTTTTCTACAACAACAATACCCACGCCTGGTGACCTTCTCTGAAAGATCTGACATCAGAAAAAACACCAACTGCCTGTTTTCTTGGTAGACTATCAATAACCTTCCTCCCAACCCTCCCAAGATTTAGCTGAGGTTCCTTGAAGGAGTCTAAACTGGCCTTGGCTGATGGCAACCTTCTTGGCAATGATGGTCAGATTGTGAATGATAAAAAACACTTAATTTATTTGTTGTTTTACAAGACTCTGAGAATGTCCTAAAATTTCAAGGCCTGTGGTATGGGTGGGCCCTTGGGCATTGTATATGTGCATTAGTACAGCAGCATCTCTACTTAGGGTCGCCATATTGAATATAACTTCCTGATAGACCAGCTCTACCTCTTCCATAGAGACTAGCACTTTTATCTCATTCTCATCCCCTCTTTTTAGGACTAGCTAGCCATCGAGTTGCACTGATATCAACTTGGGTTTCTAAGGGTTTAGTTAACATGAGCACACTCCCAACAACTGCACTGTTAGGCATTATGAAATCATTTGGCCAACCCACTACAGTGAAAGCTCCACCAATTGTAATCCAAAGGTCAATCAAGGGTTGATCATCATTTGTCTGGCAGGCACTGTAGCCCCACAAAGCATACTGAAAGCTTTTGATTATGAGTAGTGTTGTTTTTCCTGGTTCTCCCTTACTCATAATCTAGCTGACACTGAGCAACGTTAACACATTTGTACATAATTGTTGCCTGTGGCACAGAGGTCACTCAGCACATTGGCATAAGCTATGTGCACCATCACACCATCATGAAGTCATCTTTCACCAAAGGGTTTAAGAAGTTGGTGGTCTGCACCAGTGGCAGACCCCTGTGCCTCAAAGAGATGATGCAGCAGTCCATCCCAGTGCCTTAGGCCTGGGAAGTTGGGTTAGGGCTGGCTTGCTGACAGGCTCACTGGCTGTCTCCTTCCGGCCTCCACTCCAGGATAGTCCTCTCCCAGGGTGAACTTCCAGTGGATTAGCCTCACAAAGAGTTTGATCAGTGTCTTCTGGGAGTTCTTAGAGCCCCAGACTGCATGCCGGAGAAACTTGTCAGCCTCCAACTGAGTCTGAATGCCAATGCCTGGCTCTCAGACGGCCTGAGACTGTAGAAATTGGGGTCCAAGAACAAGTGTGCAGTGCAGGAAAAGCCTTCTTTCACTGCTATGGTGCCATGCATCTGTTGGTGCCCATTGGTCCTGTCCCTCAGGGGAGGAGGGAAGAAGGAAAAAGAGAATCATGACTTCTATTTCTATTCAAGTCAATAGGAAGTAACAATCAGATACCACCCATGGAGATCCTCCTATGCCACACCACTCCACACAACCTTCCTCTGAAGATTAAATGTAAGTGACCAGTTTCCCAGTACACACTCATTTTTTTGGAATGTGACTCTCACATGCTAATGATTGTAAAATACTTGCCATGCCACTAATCCTCAGGGAGCTTTCGCTAGCGTGTAATAGTTTTCCTCTGCAAAAATTCAGAAGTGCTCTAAACTCAAGCTGGATGGACATCACAGACTTTGAAAAATAAAATTGGGACACTTCCCGGATACTAGTTACCAAAGCATTATCATTACAATAAAGAACCGGATTATAGCTATCAAAATTACTACTAGCTAGCACTGATTCCACAATTATGCACCAAGCACTAGGCTGAAGAATTTTATGTGTCCAAAAAAGTTAAAAGACAGTTACTGTTACCTCTGTTGCATAGATGAGCTACAGAGAAGTCAAGTTCTTGCTTGAATTCCTGTAACTGACTTATAAGTGAATGTACTGCACTGAATAGAGTACTCCCAATTTCACATCTCTGTGGAACCTCAGGGTAGAGCAATGGTACCGTATGTGCCGATGTAATTATTTGAAAGGAAGTCAAACTGAATGTTGGGCGCTAAATCCAATGACTAGTGTCCTTGTAAGAAGACTGTGGGAAGGCTCAAAAGCACATGTGACGATGGAGTCAGGGATTAGAGTGATACACTTACAAACCAAGGAATACTAAAGCCACCATGAACTAGAAGAGAGGTATGGGACAATCTCCATCAGGACCACCAGAAGCAACTGACTGGGTGACACTTTGATTTCACATTTCTGACTTTCATCACTCTAAGAGAATAAATTTCTACTGTTTTAAGTCACCCAGTGTATGGTGACTTAAAAATAAATAGCAGTTCTGGGGGAGACAAGTTAAATTTTCAGTCATTTTATTGCATTAGTCTCAGAATGTCTGTTGTATCATAGGAGTATTTGGCCTTAACATCAGTTATCTAAGTTTAGACAATATGTCTTTTAAAATTTTATTTTACTTTTTTGAATTAAGGTGTAGTTGATGAAAATTCATATGCAGTCATCCTTTGGTATCTTCAGGGGATTATTTCTAGGAATTCCCACCTACAGCTTTCTTCATGGTTGTTGACATTAAGCATTCACTTGTTATGTGAAAGGAGTTGGAGAATTTGGAAGGAAGGCTTTCCCATGCACTGAGATTGCCATAAAACAAAAAACTGGATTTGGAAAGCAGCTGTACAGCTGACCAGGTGGATACTTACAGAAAAGTAAACAAGGACTCATCTGCATTCCATGAAGGTGACGCAATCCAGCTCCACAGGGACAGAAGCTTCTGAGCTCCAAATTCTTCCTTCAGTGCATAGGCACAATGATTGATCAGCCATGTAGAAATGTGATTGACCAAAAAGAGTATGATCTACTGGTATTACTGAGAAGGACCTGGCAAGCCTGCTTGTTCACATTCTTGTTGGTCTTTCTGAGCAGCATACCTTCTCGCAGGGTATGGTGCAGGATCTTTTCTGCAGTGAGGGCTTTACGACCTACCACCTGACAAAGTAAGCCAGGGGAAGTCTTTATGGCTAGCTCAGGACAGAAAGATATGAAAAAGTGAAGTTTAAACAAAACAAGGCACAGATTCTTGGCCTTATAAGAAATGGGTCCAAAATTTGATGTTAGATGTTGTAACAGTAATGCTGTAATAAGAAAACATGTTCAGGGTATTTAAACATACTAATTCCTCAAATTAAACATACTAATTCCTCAAATTTAAACATACTCATTCCTCAGCATGCTTCCAATAAGTTATTTGTGGCTGCAGACCAGGAGGAAGACATCTCCTATGACTCTACATAAAGAAGGCACCTTCATACATTGAATCCTTGGCCATGTTGTCATGGGGAATCGAATTCTCTCATCACAAGGACTCAGATTTTAGAACTGGGTTGAAATCTTGACTCTGCCACCTATGCGCTGTATAGTCTTGGAAAAGTTACTGAAGGCTGCTTCTTGATCTTCTAAGAAATGGAGCTCAAATAGCCAAGAACGTGGGCAACTCCCTCACATTCTATTATGGCCTGAATGTTGGTGTTGCCCTAAAATTCCTGTGTTGAATCCCTAATCCCTAATGTGCTAGTATTTGAAGTAAGGCCTTAGGGAGGTGTGAATGAAGTGGACTGGGGGAGGAACGGCTCCTCTAAAAGGATCTATGCCTTTCTGAAGCAGGAAGAAGAAAGGACATGAGCTCACTTTCTTGCGTTCTCCCCTCCTCTCTCCACACTCTCATAACAACAAACCTAAACAAACAAGGCCACGTAAGGAAAAACTCAGGAAGGAAAATGTAGGGAGCCATTGAAGCTGGAAAATGACCCACACATGAACTTACCAAAGTAACAAAGAGCACCTGGGTCAACCACGTGAAAAAACGCTCCCACAGCCCAGCAAAACACGAGGCTCCTAAACAATCCAGGCCTGGGTTGCTGGGCAGAGGGGCTGAGATTGAAGTCATCCTTCCCTGAATATAAATAAACCCACAGCATTGGTTGAGTAGTTCCTTTCCTCCCATCAGGAAGATAAGGGCTCCACCTGACTCCAGCTTTGTCTCTCTCTTTATTTTCTCATCCTCTCGCGGTCCTTCACCCCAAGAACCTCAGGAGCCGCATGGGTCGTGGCAGGAAGAGGCCCTCACTAAGAACCTGACCATGCTGGTCTCCTGATCTCAGACTTCCAGCTTCCAGAATCATGAAAATAAATGCTTGATGTGTCACTCATCCAGTCCACTGTATTTGTTATGACAGCTAGAACTAAGACACTCCTATTTCTTGCCTCTAGTGAATTATTTGATGCAGTGTGAACCAATGCTGGCAAAACCTTTTCTCAAAAGCTTTTTATTTTATTATTTTTATTATTATTATTATTTTTTTTTTTTGCGGCACCAAGGATTGAACTCACAACCTCGCGCCTGCCAGGGTAGGCGCTTAAGGCACTGAGCCAAACTCCCAGCCCTGGTTTTTCTGAGGCAGGGTCGCACTATGTAGCTCAGGCTGGCCTTATGCTCGCGTTGTAGCCCAAGCCGGCCTCGAACTCACAACGCTCCGCCTACCTCAGCCTCCCGAGTGCTGGGATTAAAGGCGTGCGCCACCACGCCCGGCTTTTATTATTATTATTATTACTATTAGTTTATTACTTTCTTTGTAAATGATCCATCTTGCTTTCACTGTGACAGTTCTTGGCATTTATTGTTCTTTGGAACCTGGACCTGAACTCTTCCCATATTTTGATATCCTGTTGCCTTTCTCCAAATGCTCTGCTTCTATGATTCAAAATTTCTTTCTTTTGCATTTTTATTGCAAAACGAAAATTGAAATTCAACTGAAATCAATGTAACTTCTAGATCCCAAAGAATACACTTTGAGAAAGTATCCATCCAGACCTAATCTTGTCATTTAGTTTTTTCAAAAGGAAAGGAAACATCCAAGAACTTTTCTTCACTGAAATTTCCAGAGAAAGTTTTACTGCCTGAGGCTGACAAGTAGACTCTTGTGCAGCCATGAATTGCTTTAAAATCCACTGGATTAAAGCAATGCTTGATAAGTCACTTTTTCAAATACATATAATCTGTTATTTTTCATGTAATAATCTCACATTTTCAAAACTCATGTCATCTAGATTAAGAAGGCTTATATTTTTAGTAGTACATAGATTCATGATTTATAGAAGTGAACTGCTAACAAAAACAGATGACTTATGTTTAATACAAATGTACAACATCATCCAGCTGGGAAGAAAAAAAATTCGTTGGAAGGCTCATATGTTCAAAATTGAGGATAAGTGACACCGCATGTCTTTATAAAACATGTAGCATGAGGTTTCACGCATAAGGGAGTACCAAACAATTGTTTAAACTAATTATTCTTGGTAGAAGCTTAAAAGACAGTGCTGACAGGCACTAAGAATTAGGGGTTGGCTATCATCCAGGACATGAGGTTTCAATGTTGTGTCTTGAAGCAAAATTTGATGCTAATAAAAGTAATTGCTGAAGCAAAATTATATCCATTAAATGCAGCTTTCCTATTGAACTCATACTACAAAGTTGGAGATCATTCCTTTAGGCAAGAGAAACCTGTCAAAATTAAACTGATTAACAAATCCTCTAAAATATGCAGGTTAGGGTTAGAGCAAAAAATTGTTGGTCCCAGTAATATGACTCAAAATGAGATATGAAATAAATACAATTTAATCAAATTATCACTATCAGGTAAGTTGAAGGTATCCAAGCAGGACAGAATTGTTTGATAATAGCAAGCTTGAATCCTTTTTAACTCATTCAAATTTCAAATTTTCCCTTCCTTTTCTCCAAATATCCTGCAGTGTAATCATCCTATTTGGTTTATTTCCTCCATTTTTTTTTCTTTTGGTACCAGGGATTGAACTCACAACCTCACGCCTGCCAGGCAGGTGCTTACACTGCTGAGCTAAATCCCCGGCCCTTCTTCCTCCATTTTGATACTCTCTCCTTGTAACATCTCAAATCTCAGCCTTCTGCTTCAAATTCTGTTTTCTGCAAGTCTTGTCAAGGATCATTTATATTTATCTGGTAAATAATTTCATGTTAAACTGTTAATGGTTAATAGTTTTATGTCAAGATGCTAATAGCAATATTACAATTATTTATAAAGCTTTATGTCATTTTCCACTATCTGGCATATTTGTGGGTTTTTAAATTTTTTTTTCTAGTTTAAGTGCCTTCTATATAAAGATTAGACTAAATAATAAAAATTTCAGCCTCTTGTTTACCATACAAGGTGGAGAGGAAGACACTTTGGAGAAATGGACCTTTGGAGAGAATGGACAGTGTATATTTTTAGGGAGCACCAGCTTTGCTGGTGAGACCTGGGCAGTCAGCAATAGGGAGTGAAGGGCTAAGAGCACAGACTCAAGTTGGAAGATGTAAGCACAAGCTGTCACTCTGCTACTCACTTGCTGTGAAATGTAGAAGCCACTTCTTTCCGCGTCTGTGTTAGGATAATAAAGTGCCTACTTCATGATCATATAAAGTAATGTCTCACACACTTCAAGTATGAGCTATATTATTATTATCCACTACAGAAATGCCGTGCAATGGGCTTAGAACAGAAAGGACAAATTGCTGAGCTCCTCCTTTGTGTTTTGCTTTACTTGTGAGTCTGTGCATATCATTCTGCTTCCCAAGTAAAGACAGTTAATGAGAAACAAGATTTATTACTGGTTATCTTGATTTTTTTAAACTATTTTATTTATTCAAAAGATTTCAGAATATTCAGCATGTACTGGGCCTGATGCTAGTCACTGGGGCTACAAGGACATTTCATGGCAACAACAGGAAAAGTGGTAAAGAGAAAAAGGGGAGCAGAAGATGACCAAGATATAAATACAAGAAAAATAATAGAACAATAAGTGGCTCAGAAGATGAAAATTCATATGGCTAAATGAATTCTATTTAGAACATTAAATGTATAGATCATAGAAAGATAGGAAAACCTATGTATATTTATAAGCACCAGGGGAATTACTGACAGACAGAATATAAATGTTCCAAGAAAATGAGAATGATTAAAGGATGCATTGTTTCAGAAGTTCAAGAGAAAATCTCTAGGAAGGACGCTTATTTTTTTTAATTGCTGGAGAGGCATAAGACTGGAAGAAATGTAAGATGTTGGTTTGAGTTACAAAGATCTCAGCTAAATTTTGAGTGAGTACATGCCATGGAGTTAAGATGAAAGAGGAAAGGAATCTGAAGTGGCCTTTGGGTAAGATTATTTCAAAGAAAGGCGGGATTGCTGGACAGTCAGGGGGTCTTAGTTCTAACCTGGGCTTAGCCAGGTGACTCTTGGTTTGTCTTTTCTGTTCTGTAAGGCTTATTTTCCTCAAGTATAAAATCTAGGTATTGAAGTCTATGAGTTTCAAATCCCCTGACAACTGCATGATTCTAGAACAATTGATGATTAGGAGCACACCACAAAGCAGCAATAGGTCGATCAAAGTTGATCAGGAAGAAACTATAAGAAATTAATCAGGGCCAAAAATAAATGTGCTTGTCAGGCGATTTGAAGTTCTCATGTGGAATGCTTATGGAGCTTTGCTGAAAAATCACACCTCCAGCTGTTTTGAGTGAGGCCAGCAATCCTTCACAAACTCCATCTGTCTTGTCAAGCTGCTGACCATCCCTGCACTGATAGGTGAGCCACAGAATGGTTCAGGAAGTGCAGAGTAGCATTTTGGAAGGCTGCCTGACATGCATGGGGTCACATCCCACTCATACAAGGCCTGTAATCTACGATGCCCATATTAATTCATCTAGATTGAGACCTTAGTGCCCACAATCACCTCCTTTTTGCAAGTGAGGAAAAATGCCCTGACTTACCAGTTATGTTGCTCACAGATGATATAATTAGTTAGTGACAGAATCCTGGCTTGAAATAATTGTAAGCAGACCTATTTCTTTGTAGATATGAGGCAGCAGAAAATCAAAGAGCTGAAAAGTAGTGACTTACAGGTTTTTTCTCATTCACGTAAAATGAATCCTGCACTAGCCTTTCCAGGACAGTATGGAAGTTTCACGTTTTTAGGGACATGGGATCCTTCCATCTTCTTGTTCTAGTAAATATGACTTGCGTCCTGAAACTTACATCATAGACAAAAGGAGTATGGAAGCTCCCGCCACTTCATTTGCTTTCCAGAAAGTCTGAAGAAAGAAAAGAAGTGAGAACATCTTTTAATTTTAAGGATGTTTATTGACCAAAAAATATAATTCCCAGCTAAACCTCGTGGTCAAAATTTAACATAATAATTATACTCCCAGCTCCAAGGTAGACTGGAAAATGTATTTCTTTAGCTGTATAAAAATGTGACTGACTGATAGTTGGTGTTCTTATAAAGGAATAAGTGTAGAATCAATGCCAGGAAATAACTAGCATCCTGCTGGAATTTTGCCTTGCTAGATCCACGTGTTAGGTCTCTGTTCTAATCCCATCTTTATGCAGTGATTCAGGCTGACAAAGCCTCAATTATCTAGAGTGTAGATGGTGGTTGGTGACAGGGTGGTTGTGGCCAGTGGTGGTTCCATGATTACAACTGATATCCAGGAGTTAGGGAAATCGAATTCATCCTGTGCTTTGACAGACAAGAGCCAGACTCTGAACTGGTCTAAGGACAACTGGAGAGATGTCTTCAGAGAATCAGTTACACTAAGATTGGGTTAAGCTTTTAAAAGGCCATATAAATGAGTACTCAATAAATATCAACATAGCACAGGAGTGGGGAACACTGCAGAAAGAAAACTTGGGTGCTCTTTAGAATTATCTAATTATTAGTATAGAATGAGGTTTTCTAGACATTCCCCCAAGTGAATTTTAAACATCTCAGAGGATCTTCAAATAAAGGACCACAAGTCAAATTCCGTAACAGTTATTAGGATAGCCAAATTAAAAACAAGAAACTCAGCACAAATCAAATGCTAATTCAATGTATTTCTAATATGATGAAGATTAAGATGCTTTGAAGATGGGAGATGAAAATTAATCTTTTTGGTTATCAAATCCTATTATAAATTCGAACAACTGCATAATTCTGGTTTATCTTGATTTGAGAGGATTGTTAAAAAACATTTACCTTTCCTTGCTGGTCTAACAACAAATTCTGAAAGGTAGAAAATGGTTATAAATACTAGTTTTGGTACTAGCAGACTCATATTAGAATCATTTCTTATGCAAATCTGGGCCAATATATCCCTAGACTGAGTCTCAGTTTCCTTAAAACAGGAATATTATTGCCTCCTTACAGTGTTGTTATGAAAATTTAATGTGATAATACTTGAGAAGTATTTGAATAACAAGAGTAAGAAATAATTAGAAACTAAAAGACTTCTTTCAACAGTCACCATTAAGCTATTAAATAATCTAAAAATTTCTGAGCACTAGTATATGATAATTACGTGTTATGTAATCACATATTGGGCATTTATGTAAAATGCTGTGCTGCATATAAAAGCTTTATATTAATTTAAAATAGTAAACTACTTCTTTAGGCAGTAAAGAAAGATACTCAGCATAGACTATCCTTAGACAGCAAGAATTCATTTATTAGGTAAACATTTTTCTCTGGGCCATTATTCTTCTACTCTAAGAACCTAGAAATCCTGGGGAAACTTGAATGTGTATCAGCTTTTTAAGCAAATCCACATTATGGGTGAAAGAAAATAGAAACCCTGAGAACTATTTTGAGGTGTAAAATAGAGTCAGGAGTCAGCAGAAATAAGTAAAACAGCTCTTATCTGGACAAAGTGATGAATTGAATCAAGAACCATGTAATCAGAGTAAAGACTAAAAAGTACTACCATTGCACATGTATCCACAGAGCCTCCACTCTATTCACTGGTATCAAATCTGCAGCAAATGGCCAGAGAAACCATTCAGACCTTGAAGCACAGCCAGTTCTGTAGCATCAAAGCTTCATGCTGCCTCCCAACTGTGCTCAGCTGGCCATCCCATAACAATAGTTGATAACAAAGCCCAGATATCTCACCAGCTGCTGCTCTCTAAGCTAAAATGGGCTTTCCAGGAGGCAGGCAGATGAGATTCTATGAAAAGCCACTGAAGGAGAAACTTAAATAGTGCCACCCAGATTGTTTTTGATTGTGAAAAGACAATCAGAGCTGGCAAAGGAGCCAACAGTAGGTATGTGCAGTGCTTTGGTGATGATTAGAGATGAACTCATTTTCAGGAAAAGCCATAGGCAACCAATAAGCCAAGGAGCAAGCACAGGTGGATTGGAAGCAAGTGGAGCATGCCTGGCATCTTTCAGGGCACTGGCACGGGAGCTAGGTTCATGTGGTTATTAGTTTCTGTAGCATTTTCCAAAGTATCGTATTTTTAATAGTAGTTGGTTGAGATCATAGTTGGCCTTCTTCACGGGAGGGTGGTGAGTGATCATGGGTGTGTCTATGATCCAGGGAAGTTGATCTGGAGACCCTTAGGTTAAGTTTAGAGACATATGTATTGATCATTTCTGTCCATATTTGAGTTCTTCTTAGCTGTTCTGATGTAGGAAAAACAGGAGTAACCCTGTTCCTGTTGGGTAGACTCACCCAAAGCCTTAGTATTAAGTTGTTTTCTTAGAAATTTGTGTCATGCATGGGGTTTGGTAAAATTTTGGCAGTAAAAGCAAAAGAAGTGAGACTGAGGGAAATTCAGTTTGTTTGATATGTAGAATTGCAGGTAGAGGATTCACTTCTTAAATTTTTTCTAGTGAAAATGGAAATTGCCATCTATATCATCTGTAAATATTTATAATAGAAGGTATAGTATGGTAAAAACACCATATAATAATGGAAATTGTAAGAGATAAAATTTATAGAGTCCTATGATTGTGGAGCCCAAATTTGTATTGCTGATTTATAATATACCAAATAATATATCCAATCTTATTTTTTAATAAAAAGTTGCATCAGTCTTACTGAAGGAAAAGAAATCTTTCCAATTCTTCTGTATCAAATTCTGTAAAGACTACCATGTGACGAAGCAATCAATGAATTCAAAGTTATAGCATGTAGGAAATTTTATAGTTCCATTATAGGACCATAAATAATAAAAATATTTGGGTATATTTTGTTATGTCCCTCCTATTCTAAATAAATATTCATTCGTGCCTAATTTTGCATTTTTTTAATTTAAAGAGGGTTCCTTTTAACAATTAGTTAATCATTGCTATCAGTGTCTTTTTTTTTTTTTTTTTTTTTTTTTTTTTTTTTTTTTTTTTTTTTTTTTTTTTGGCACCGGGGATTGAACTCACAACCTCGCGCTTGCCAGGGAAGGCGCTTAAGGCACTGAGCCAAACTCCCGGCCCTGGATTTTTTCTTTTCTTTTCTTTTTTTTTTTTTTTTTTTTGTGGCACTAGAGTTTGAACTCACAACCTTGTGCCTGCCAGGCAGGCGTTTAAGCTGCTGAGCTAAACTCCCAGCCCTCCGGCCCTGGTTTTTTGAGGCAGGGTCGCACTATGTAGCTCAGGCCGGCCTTACGCTCGCGTTGTAGCCCAAGCCAGCCTCGAACTCACAACGCTCCTCCTACCTCAGTCTCCCGAGTGCTGGGTTTAAAGGCGTGTGCCACCACGCCCGGCTCTATCAGTGTTTTAATCCCTGCTAAAATTTCCATTTCTGTTGAGCCTGAGCTCTATTAATAAAACCAATGTTTTTTAAGAGAAATATTTACATATATGTAATTATTTATTATGTAATTTTATGTATTATAACACACTTTAAATTGTATTAACTTACAAGATATGTATTAAAAGTTCCCAAGTTATAAGGTTAAAGCTTGATGAATTTCCACGAGTTTCATACACTGAATACACCCATTTACACCGTGCCCCATACAAAATTAGCAAAATCTCAGATTCTCCCATGATGCTCCTATCTCCCTACCAAGGGACAGTCACTGACATGATTTAGTATAACGCCATAAATATTTTTTACCCATTTCTGAACTTTATATAAGTTTAATTATGCAATATGTACTCCCTGTGTCTGACTTTTAACTCCCAACACTGTTTGTGAGATTCATCCTCATCATGTGTGCAGTTGTGATATGCTTATTCTTGTAGCAGTATAGATTTGTATTGTACAGATCACAACGTATTTATGAGTTCTATAGCTGATAAGTATTTGAATAGTCTCCAACTTGGGACAGGATGCTGTGATGAATACTTTTGCACATATATAAGGACACATACACTGTTCAGTTGGGTATTCATGTAAGACTGAACTATTGTTTTATATTTATCATTAGATTTTAAAAAGAAAATTAATTTCTGTGAGTTACTTTTGGTATTATGACTTTAAATCACAAATCATATTAAAAAAAACTCTAGGAGTCGGTGAGGGTTACAATGATACTATTAAGTTTAAATGTTATGGCTGTGGTTGTAAGATGATACATTTTGAAGCTCAAGGACTCAATAGCCCAAATAGATGGCACAGACTGAAACATAGCACATAATTCTCAACCTGGAATATTAACCTTCTCCTTCAGGGAAATTTTGAGCTCCATCTCAGTTGCACCTATGATTTTGGCATAATTATTAGTCACATTCCATTTTTCTGTTAGGTCAACTGGGCTAAGAAGAAACACTTGAGCATATGAAATTACTACTAAAATACCAACAGGTAAACAGTCCTGAGCTGAGAGGTACAACGGGAACCCTTTGGATTCTGGGAGTTAAAAGTAGCAAGTGTGGGTAATTGTGGGGTGAATTATGCAATCTACCTCCTCTGCTCAGGGGAATGGAATGCATACTCCGGGCTGAAAACCACGTTTACACAAGGGAGTGAGCAACCGCAGAATGTCCAGACATCGGATGAGCAGATGTGAGACATGGGGATGTTGTGCTCGGGAGGAGAAGAAAAGAGAGAGTTAAAAAAGGAATTATTAATTAGCAAAGGAAAAAATGAGTCATGGGGAGAGAGAAATCAGAAATATGAAAGCTAAAAATATAAACCACAGAATTAACTCTTGCTTTGATTTAGGTTTTTGATTCTATGGGGCAATAAACATGGGAAGATTAATTCAGAATTGCTTTCCTTATCAGAAAGTCAAGTCCAACCATGTAGTACCGTGTTCAAAATAAAAAGTACCTTATATGACTCAAGTCATTTAAAAGACACAGTCACGAGGGTTTAGTATCTTAACCTCACACCTAGGGGATTTATAGGCTGATAATAGTTTACTTGGGGCCAGTGAACACTAAAATCTTAAAAAAAAATATTTAAAGTTTCTCACCTAAGGGCCAGGAGTTTGGCTCAGTGACTTAAGCGCCTGTCTGACAGGCGCGGGGTTGTAAGTTCAATCCCTGGTACCACCAAAAATAAATAAATAAATAAAGTAAAGTTTCTCACCTAATCGGTTCCAATTTCTACTTTATATTGTGCAAATTAACACTGCATATTGAGAAAGTATTTGAAAATATAAATGTTTATCTTTAAAGACCTTAATTAAAGGAAAAAATTGTGTTAACATAGGTAATATGCATGGTTTAATCAAAAAGTGTAGTGAATCTTTAAATTTTAAGAAGTGTTAAAGTAAAAGACATACTCACATTAATTCTCCCTCAAAATACTTCTTGCTCCAAGTACACTTATCCCACTGCTTTCGGGAGTGGTTGTGGAAGTCTTTTTTCTTGTTTTTAGCTGCCCCATAATGGTCACCTCCATGTCCAGAATCAATTCAAAATGTTTACCTTTCATGGTCATTTTGATGTTAGGAAAGAGAAGTCACACAGTGCCAGGTTCATTTAATGAAACAGATGAGGACCTGCTTTAAAATTTTTCAGAGCCAGTCTTTCTGTGAGATGGAACTCACCAGCAGCATTCACCTAATTTTTGATCACACCTTGTAAAGACATGAAAGAGGATTTTCAAAACTGCTTCAGAAAGTGGCAAGAATAATGGGATACGTGTGTTCCAAGAAAGGGGGAGTATTTTGAGGAGAATTAATGGCGATGTGTCTTTTATTGCAATAATTTTGAAAAATTTAAGTATTCATCATGTATCTTGATCAGTTCTTGTATATTGTGTACCTGCTACATGTTAGCGTAATGCCATGCATTTTACGTGAAGTAACTCGATGCCCCGGGTGCTATCATGGGTCTCAGCTTTTCAGAAAAGAAAGAGGAGCAAGGTAGGAGGGCGGTGGGAGGGCTTTAGAGAAGTATCCACGTTCACTCAGTTTCCAAACAGAACATTTACACCCTAGTGGCTGGTCCAGGGCCGAGGTGTTCTGCCACTGTGATGCAATTCTGACAACTAACCTGTGGCCTGTGAGGATTCAGGTACTTCCCACAGTAAAGCAGTTCTAGAAAATAAAGAGCAAAATAAAAGAAAGGTGAAATGAAACAAGAAATTAGATTTGGGTAGATGGGACAGGGGTTGGGGGAAAACAGAACGGCAGGGAGAGGAAGTAAAAGAGATTGAGATGTGATATGTATATGGACAAATTCCCCATGATGAAGGTGACTGTTATATACTACAAACATATACTAGTTTTAAAACTAAAACAGGAGGGTGAGTGGAAGAAAATGGACATCTGAATCAAATAAACTGAATTAATTTCTTCTATTTACTTGTACGACCTTGTGGGGGCTCTGTTTCCTCTTTTATACAGTGGGAGTCATGTATAATAGAAGTCATGTATATTCCAAGTGGCTTCTGTGGTACGGTATGTGTTTTTAGATTTTGTGAGTTTCCCTCTCAACTTCTTAAAGCAAAGGAGCAGCCTCCAACCAGGCCTGCTCTAACCTATTGCCCCCAAGCAGATGAGATCTATTCACCCAGCTCCGGGTTTTGTCCTTGCTCTAAATGTTCTCCAGGAATAGAGCTAATGTTTGATCAGTTTGAATGATCTTCCTCAAGATTAATCAAATTGTCACACAGCATAGGAAAAAAAAATACTGGCAACAATTCTCTGAAAAAAAAAGTTTTTGTCCTCTGCCAATTTTCATTCATCAAATACTTATAATTAATTGTCTCCTGTTGTTTCATTGCTAGGTAGTCAGGAAATTGCCCTTATTTAGTTTAAATCAACATATAATAATATGTAGTAGGTCTTTTTCTAGGTATATTCAAATGCCATCTCTTATTTGTAGCTTTTTATTATTTCCCCAAGCAAATGTTGTGTGGTTCTCTTTGGGCTGTTGACACATGGTAAATTCGCTTACTTGGTAAAACTTATTTATAGTTTCCACACACAGTACTGTGAGAATCTTGAACATGATATTCATGGGTTTAGGTTTCTGTCTGATTTTTTACATCTAAAGTCTAGGATTGAGTCTGGTTCATAGTAATGCCACCTGTTCATTAAAATAACTTTGTTGCTTTCATAAGTGTTTCTGTATTATCAATAAGATAAAATCATAAATTTTAGTTTAGATTGTGTATACTCAGTGAGTTCATTTAGTCCCAAGACTAACATCTCCGCATAAATTAATGTTTAATTTTTTCCTGCAGCCTAACAGTAAGTAAATAAACACATAGTGGCATATTTATTACTTTAAAGTATCACAAGCATCATAGCAAGGGGTTCAACAGTAATTCAAAGGCTTACTGAACATAAAGGTTTGTATTTCTTTTGTCATAATAAGGGAGGTAGGTGTTCCTGATCTCTTTATACTGCCAGTCAGGAACCCAGGTTAGAATATGTGTTATCATCCTCATTCCTTTATCTTCTAAGTTTGCCCTCTTTGTTGCTCTTTTAGTCAGTGGGAAAGGAGAATAATCATGGAGGAGAATTCTTCCAATTTTGTATGAGATTGGTTGGAGGTATTAAAGTGGCATTCACCTCTCCTGTCTGTATTTCACCATAGCCACATGTCCACCCCAAGCTACAAGGAAGGCCTGGGAATGTAGTACATGGCTGGGCAATTACATTCTAGTTGTGACTTTATTACTAAGTTTTAGGAGCTGAATCTTGTATCTTCAAAACTCATATGTTGATGAACTCACCCTTAGTACTTTACAGTGCAAGTAAACTCAGAAATGGGATCTTTAAAGAAATAAACTAAAGACGATGCCTTACAGTGGGCCCTAATTCAACATAGTGCCTCTCATGGAAGAGGAAGTCAGGGTAGAAGCCTGCACAAAGGGACAACCCTGTGAAGACAGAGTGATCTATAAGCCATTGGAAGTAACCAACACCATCAATACCTTCAGCTCAGATTTCAGCTTCCAGGATGATGAAAAAGCAGATTTCTAAAGTACAAGCCACTCAGTCTTTGGGTACTTTGAATGCCAATACCAGCAAAGTGACTAAGGAGGAAGGACAGACTTTGGGTGGCGTGGGGTGAATGGGGACTACAGCATTCTGTGAACTACAAAGTAATTAGGTTGTCAATCATGAATTTAGCTTGGTGGCATAAACAAGTTGTTGAAAGGTCTTTAAGAATAGAAACCTTCTGGTTGGTCCACTCCCCTTCAACAGAGATCTTCAGCAATCTATTAAAAACATGAAAGAGATTATTTCACTTGCTGTTATGGTTTGTGTCTGGGTGGCCTCCTAAGCCTCACGCAGTCATGGAGGTGACTGAATCTAGCATTTGTAATTGGTTCATTGTCTAGCGCTGGGATTGGTGATGTAAGTGCTGCACCCACCCAGGGATAGGGAGCCAGCATACTATATAAGGGAGGGAAGGCAGTGTGCTTCCCCCTTTTGGCCCTTTCACCCTTCTTGGTGGTGGTCACCATGAGCAGCTGCTCCTCAGCCATGCCACCCTGCCTTGGAGCCAGCTGAGTATGGACTGAAACCTCCAAGAACTGTAAGCTAAATAAAACTTTCCTTGCTTCTCTCTGAGCGTCAGGTATTTTGTCTGAGAAATGAGAGAAAATTAACCAAGGAAACCTTGGTTAGCCTTGTGAAACCTTGGAGTGAGTTCCCATTTCATCCAGCGGAGAAGAGAGTGCCCCTCTGTGTTTTGCATGAACTGTGATCTTGTCCTCTGCCATCTACAGTGTTGGCTTCTGTGTTGCTAACACTCTTACACTTTGCTCTAGACACCCTTGTCATTGAAGCACCATGTACCTCAGGACTTTTTGCTTGCTGTTTTCCTTCTTGGAAAATTATTTACCCCAAATAACTACATAAGTTTACTTTTCAATAAAGTCTTACTTTGGTAACTGCTTTAGCATCTGTTTTATCAGAAACCTTTGCAATCTTCCCCTGGGCCCTTAAAATACTCTCCTCACCTTTACCCTGATTTTGGGCTTCCCCACAGTACTTATAGACATTTTCAGACATATCCACAAGAAGTTTTGTTCTGGCACAGAAAAGCCTGAATTTTGAACCAAAAGATGAAAAACTCTAAGGAGTTACAGAGATGAGTCAAGGGAGTGTGGGAATTCTTATGGTAGGTATTTACTCTTAGTACTTACAAATAGTCAAAACATGTATTTTGAACCCTTTTGTCTGCTCTGTAAAACAAATTAAAAGCATGCAAAGGGTGAAAATTATTTAATCTACTTTATATATGGGGTGTTGTCAATACATATCATTGAATAAAAACTAAAAGCATCACGCTTTTTTCTGGTGCCTCTGTAACTTCATGATGATGACATTCTGTTGATCAGAACCTCAGGATTTCTACTTGCAAATTTCTTGTCCTCGGGTCTGCAAGTCTTTGCACATTTCCCCAGCTTTAGGTTAATTCTGCCACCATGTACTTTGTCTCTTGCAAGTTTCCTTTGCCTCAATCTGTATTGATTATCTTTTTCTGTTTCAGGTCACCTATTCTCACAAGTTATCCTCTCTGTGACAGCTTCTAAATCTATAAATACAGCTGATTCCTCACTGTTGTAGTCAGGGGTTGCAGGGAGAACAATTACATACAGGACACAAAATTTATAATACTGTTTTATGATGGTCACCCAGAGTTAAACACAAGAAAGTGCAGGAAATCTGTCCACAACAGTAAAGATCCAAAATATTCAACCAAGGGTTTGGATCCCAAAGTAATGTCCTGCATGAGTCCAGCTGAAGACCCAGAGCCCATGACGATACCTCCCATGAGTCCAACTGGAAGTCTAGAGCCCATGACAAGGACTCATGCCAGTCTGTTTTAAGGATCTGCACTGGGAAGGCCCAAAAGTCAGCAGTGAAAGCTAGAAAGTCTATGCCAGTGGGGTGAAGGAGCTGTGCCAGTAGATTGAGGGTTCTACACTGAAGCCAAGAAGTCATGCTCAAAATAAGGACCAGGGCTCCCCTGAAAAATACCACAGCCATCTTCAGCAGCAATGAGGTCCCAAGCTCCTCTGACAATGAGAACAGTCAATTACAGGTCAGGAAGCCAGTGTAACAAGCTTCTCCTGGATATTAAACAGCAAACATCTTCCCCTCCGGAGCCAGGAAGTGATGCTCAATGTAAGGAGCGGAGCTCCCCCAAAGTGAACAACAACCGCTCTCAGCGACAAAGTCCTGAGCTCCTCCGAAGATAATGGCCGAATCCATATTGGGGAAGCCAGCATGACAAGCTCCTCCAGGAGAACCAACTGCTCGAAACAGCAGCACTTAGGAAAACCCACAACACCTCCCTATTCTTCTCCACATCTCTATTTATGCTGGCAACTTTCCTCAGGTGGGCCACCTACACTCAGCACCATGCTGATTTAATTCAGTTGGTGTTAAGCTGACCACCAGTTTTTAGTCCATAACACCTACTTTCCAAATCTCAACTTACATAGCAAATTATTTGCGAGATACTTAAAACAAAGGCCTATAGTTATTTCAGCCTGACTCTTTAAAATCCCTTAAAATTTGTTGGCATTCTAAATTCCTTGTGGTCTTGAATACCACCACACCCTTTTAGTTAAAGCTGTAAATCTTGGAAGCATCCTTAATTTGGCCTCTGTTAGCATTTGATTTAGGAATTATTTTGTATCCAGCCCTGAGTGTCTAGGGTTATAGAGTCCTAAACCTTTTCTACTTCTGACACAGTGAAAGAATATCACCTCTCAAAATCTCTGCAAGAAGGTGAGAGTGAATTTAAACATGTTAGCTGAATCCCATAGTATCATGGTGGCTTATTCTGTCTGCATCAAAGGCTACATTTAATTCTTTTGGGAAATGACGTGCTTAGAAATGATTTCATCTCAGTCATTCAAAATATCATCTTTTCACTCATGTTCTCTTTGGAATCCTAGCAAAAACTATGACATTATCCTAACAACTTTAAACTTACTGGAACTCAGCCAAAGTCAGTATTGAAAACAGCTGTATATCAAAATTTTATTAGGAAACCTGTAACCAGTTCATCAAACCACTCCTTAAATTCTTGGCTTCTTGAGTTTTTTGGCACTATCCTCCATGACTTCTCCATCTTGAATATTTTTCTCTCTTTATCTTTTCTAGATGTCATTTTCCACATCATTAATATAGTCGTTGGCTCTATCAAGTTTGTTTTTGAGCCATTATCTTTGAGTCTATGTGTGGTTGCTTTTTTACGCAATCATATCTTATTTTCTCAGAATTTAAAAAATTCTAATTCTAACTGTAACTTTTTTTCTAGGCTCTTGTACCTAATTCATGACTCCAATATCTGTTCAGTCCCTCTATGGATGAATTAAAGCATTTACATTTCTTATAGGTCAGCTGTTCTCCTGGATTATCCTTTATGATGTTGCCTTTCCTTAAATGCATAGAATTTTTTGTTGTTGTGCTTACAGAGTTGTAAAGGAAGGTCTGGGATTGGTTGCTGTAAGAAACTAGTGTGAGTTTTCTTAGAAGTTATATATAACTGTTTCCTTACCAACTCATCCCTCCTAAAGATGGAAATCTGATTAGCCTGCAGTTTGAAAAGACAAGATTACACTGACTGACGGAGTCATGGGTAGAAATGTGGCAAACAAGGCTGGACTTCTAAATGCCAAAATATGAAGAAAAGTAGACTACTTTAATATATTTCTCTGATGTGTTGAACGACTTATTTCATCACACCTTTATTTCATGTCTGCGTGGGCTTAACATCAACTCTATTCTGCAACAGCTGTGTTTCCAGCCGTAAGGCTGGGTTGTGATTTTATGAGCCCCCTCATGACCTTTGGTCTAGCAAGGTCAAGCAGACTCTCCACTTTGGTTCGAAAGCTGTTACCATTAGGTTATATCCTGCAGGGAACACATCCACCAGTTGCTTAATATTGACCTAATTTGGGTGTTTTGTAATTCTTTAAATTAAAAGTACACTAGTTAGCCTATGACAAGCTTTTATTCTTAGGTTACTTTATTCTGACTTGAGTCCTGCAACTCTCTCTTTCAGGATTGTCAGCTTGGGTTTTGTTTTTTTAAATGATTAGGTTCTTATACTTTTTTCTAGCCTACAGCTCTAAACATTCATTTCTTCAGCATTATGAAGAATGTCGAAAAACATACCTCTTCTGTTTTGCAAGAAATGTTGGAACACAAAGAAATTACATATATATAGATACAGATATAGATACAGATATTTTGTTCGCAATCTTGAATCAGGAAACATATACTTTATGCATCCAGCTGTCAGTCATATCCCCCCATCACCCACCTGTATGTATGGAGGCATTTCAGTTTTCTGAGTTTTTTATTGGTAATGTCTTTGCTTTCTTTATACTGTCATAGCCACAAACTTAGTCAAAGCCTGTATGTAGTATCTGGTGAATAATGATTTTAGTAGTTCCCTAATTGTTTTACTTATGCCTAGGTACCCCTCCCCCAGATGACTCAGCACAAACTGTTGCATGACTTTTGTGGGTCATGGACACTTTTGCCCTGTCTCTCACTTTATTTATTTATTTGTTTATTTTTGTTAGCAGTAACTGAACTCAGGACTTGCCAAGCAAATGCTTTGCCACTGAGTTATATCCCTGGCTCTTTAATAAAATTTTTTTTTAATTTTTGTTTATTTATTTTTTCTCTCACTTAAAAAATCAGCAAAGTTTTTGTTTTATGACTATGTTGGTGTAAAAATAAACACAGTCTAGGCTACATTAATTATTATATAATCATGACTATTATATTATTTCTCTCCTTCTGGTTTAAAATAAATTCAAGCATTTTAGTGGACCCCTAAATGTGCTGTGAGTTCCAGACACCATGCCTAAAGGGTAAGTTGATGCTGACAATATTCCTAACTTAAATTTCACAAAATATTTCTTTTCGTTTCTGTCAGTGTGTATGTGTGTGTGTATGTGTGTGTGAGAGAGAGAGAGAGAGAAGGAAAATCACTGACTCTTAGAATGCATAGGATGAAGGTGAAATCCTTTAATATCCTTCTCAGTTACTATTCAAATCACATCATGACTCAGTATATAGTGTATTATTTCCTAACCATACCTCCTGCAGCTCTACACCCTGTGTCATCTATCTATACCGGGTAACCGCTGACCTCCTGAACAAGATGGGAACTTTGTCATCTCCGTTCATCCTCTCCCATCGCAGTTTGGGTCTGAGCCCCACCTTTGACTTCTGCCTTCATTTGCCAACGTGATCAATCTGGAGTCAGCGTTTGCATTTACACTTTCTATCGCATACAAGTTGAGCAACCTTGGTCTGCTTTAGTTTTCTCAACTATAATGGAGAAGATCAGGTTCCCACTGCAAGAGTATGGAAAGATTAACACAATAGTAAGTGTAAGAAATATCGCTGGACATTTATGCTCTTACCACTCAGTTACAGAAGTACTCTACATATTAATATGTATAAAAAGCTGAATACAGTGCTTAATCCAAAAACTTTCAATAAAATTATCCTATATTATCCTATAATATTACTCCAAAGGGGAGTGCTACTTAAAAAAAAAAAGATTTTATGGACAACATCAGCCACGGAGATTGCTTTCTCTTTTGACTCCTATAGCGTGCATCACGCACATTCTCCATTTGATAGCACATACAACTTAAAAACAGAATATTGCTTCATAACCCACCTATGTCCTTTGTGCAGTTTGCCTCAGAGGCTTACAAGTTGCAGAAGTCCATTATATATTTGTTGATTGATTTCATAATTGATTATATGATTTCTTCATATCTGGCAGCCAAAAGTCCACTCAGCTGCCACATCCTGCGAGGAAGAGGTGAGGTCAACAGCGCGGTCAGCACAGAACTACCTTGGAGGTTTCCTTTCATTTTGCTCTGCTGTCAGCAACTCTTCAGTCTCAGTGCTAGAGTGGAACTGAATGGGGGTTGTGTGCTTCCTCTCACATATGGTGCAAAACTCATTTTTCTACCATCTTGGCGGGCTAAACAAAGCCACCTGAGGTGGAGGGGCATGTGACCGATGTAATAGTACAATTTTCCGCTTGAGTGGTAAATTTACCACCAAAATAATTTCCTTAATCAGGAGCTGCAGAAGATGAAATACCACTGTTACCCATTTCACTAAAGACTTCTTGAGTTACTGCCTTTGTGATAAGTATAAATTCTCACAGAGGTTTGACATAGGCGAGTTTTCCTGCCAGCATTCATATTTTCCTTTCAGAACTAGGGCAGGGGGGAGGTGAGAAGAAGAGGGGACCCAGAAGAAGGGAAGAGAGTTTCATAAAAGAGAAGTGAATTTAGCAAGACACAGCTTCGCCTGCTTCACCACGTCATTCTGCTGAAAGGTCACGTGGCTCTTTAGAGAGTTCTAAAATACAGGCCATTGACCTGAAGTTCCAGACACACATTAGTGAATATGACCACAACCATCTCGTTTCTATGAAAAATAATTACTCTTGTCTATTGCAGATTGCAAACGTTAGAAACATTCATATAACTTCTTTCAAATTCCTCTCACAAAATTTGACTGAACTTGCTGTGTTTTCATGAGATTTGTATAAAAGCATTACTGACTACTCTTTCTAAAATTTCCTCAGATATTTCTGAAGCAGTAGACTGTGTATTTGGTAAAGATGTTTGCCTCTGTTATCTCACTAGCTACAAGTTCTGTCTCTACTTTCCTGTGGTCAAATGTCTAATTAGGAAAAATTTGATTATCAATTGAGTGAGAGCAGGTAAGCTCAGTAACAGAGCTGGGAGATGTTCTGAGAGGAAGACACCAGATTGTAGTGACTGAAAATGAGGCACGAAAGCCCCACTGCTCTGGGTAGAATCACAGTTTTATGGTGTGCCTGCCACAAAGCTCACAACTACTTGGAACATCTATGACTTTACCTACCTAATGAGAAGATGACAAACAAATTAGATCATCCTCTGAGGATTAAGTGGAATCATTCATGAAGCCCCTAGAGCAGTGGTGGAGAACCTACAGCATACGTGTCATGGGAGGTTGTTTATATTATTGAAAGTGCTGAAAGGTTCACCATCACCGCCCTAGAGCTATTTCTGGGGTCACCTTCTCACATACCATGGTGCAGTTGAGAGTACTAGCTTCTTATGAGTCCCTGCTAAGCCACGTGGGGAATGCAAAGGTGTTAATAAATCTTATTATTCTCAGGGCATCTAGAATACAAGAGGAGACCAGCAAAATCTGTAGACAATCGCTATGAGTCAGTGTGGGAAAATCACGACAGGAAAAATGCAGGGAGAGATTATTTCCAGCTGTAATAATCAGAGATGGTTCCATGGAATTGTTTACAATGGAACTGAAACTCAAAAATATTCATTATCTTAAGGATTTTAGTTTTTCTAGGGTGACTCAAGAGGCAGCTGCAACTTTGAGAGATAGTCAGGGCCACCTCAGTAAACATGGTATCCTAAGGACTTTCCACTTGCATCCAAATCCTTGTCTCTGTGCATGAGCAAACAGTTTCAGTGCCACAGACATAGAGGCACATTCATGCATGGCAATCACTTCCCAATTTGTCACAATCAATTTGTTGGTAGCAACAGTGGGAGAGAAGTGTGTGACTAACTTTCTCATATGTATTACAACAAATTCAAGGCTGCTGCTAACTAGGGGACAGATACCCCTTGGCAATAAGACCAGGTTTTCTTCTCGCCACCCTTCCCACCCCTCTAAATCCCCTTTGCTCAAAGGCAGAGAGGTTGCTGGCCACGTGCACTACTGTGCAGTGGTGTTCATAGACTGGTTCCAGAAGCTACCATTAGCAACAAATTTTCAAATAGAAGTTTTAAAAGCCCAGAGTAAAAATCATGAAAAGGTTTCCAAGCCAGGTTGCAGTGGTGCCAAGAAGCAAAGAATGAGTTTGTGTCTTGTCCTGTAGAGGCTGGCCTGGGAAGAGTGGATGTTTCTGGTGGAGCAGTTGAGAAGCAGAAAGCTGGTTTAAGTACTAGACGTCCCAGACTAAAAGTACTGCAAAAACTATATCTGAAAGGGTTGTGTACAAGTGTTAAGTGGGCTGGAGATATTAATGAAGTTGGAAAGCAAAGTCTGCAGCTGTGTGGCTGCAGCAGGCAGACTATAATAGACAGAAAAGGGTAAAAGCAGTTACTCATTTAGGGTTCCACATGCAAAAGCACTGTAAGAGCGCTGTACGTGCAGGAAGGATCAAGGAGAATCGGGACGGGAAAGGACTTCTGGATTTACTGAACTCGCTTAAAAAGTGTGCGTATTTTAAACCGGACCTGGGTACAGTTTCTTGACACGATGTGCCTTGGCTTCAGGAGCTAAATGAGAGTAATTATATGTTTTTAAAAACTTATTCCTTGGCTATAAAGATCATACTTGCTATATCAATGATAATATTACTATATTTCTCCCATCCTGTTTGTTGGCTTTTGGTCGAATTCTCTGCTTTGCTTTTTTAGTGGTGGCTTCCAGATTATAGCATACACCATCACTGATCACGTGTATCTTCAATTAATGTTATACCATGTCTCATACGGCAGAAAACCTTATAACGGCATATCTCATCTTAATTCTTCATATGTTTTTAATCTCTCAATAAATTGACATTGCTTCTGCTTTAGATAGCTTTTGAAAATGTGTTAGAAGTAAGAAAATAATACTTTTTATGTTTGTCCACATGTTTACCGTTTGCTGGAGTCTGAAATTCTTTGTGTAAACCTGGCATCATTTTCTTTCTATTCGAAAGACTTCCTTTGACATTTCTGCTGGTGATTATTTCACTATTTTTATAACTAAGGAATTAATATTCTTTCTTTTTTTAAAAAAGTTTGATGGATACAGAATTCTATGTTGACAGGATTTCTTTTTCTTTTCAGTAAACTTTCTCTTCCATTTTCTAGTTCAGTATTTGCAACAAGAAAGTTGTACATTTTCATATTTTTGTGAACATAATTCCTTTTTTAAACTACTTGATTATAGTGTATTTTGTTATAGTCTTCTTGCATCTTGTACTTGAGGTATATTGATCTTCTTGGATGTATTGATTTATAGTTTTCATTAAAATTAGAAAATTTTAGATAGAGGTTCTTTCCATCTTTTTTCTGTCCTGCCTTCTCGCTCCTGTCATTGACATATGCTTGCTTGAAAGTGTCCCACACTCTCCAACTCCCTGTTCATTTATTTTCAACATTTTTTCTTCTGAGTTTATTTTTGGATTATTTCATTTGTTGTTCACCCTGAAGCTACTAATCTTTTCTTGTGCAGTACCTTAATGTGCTGTTAGTCCCATTACATTTATTTCTCATCTCAGACATCTCTAGAATTTTAATCTGAGTCTTCTTCTATATCTTCCATGTATCTGATGTAACATGCTCAATTCGCCTTCCAACTTCTTAAACATATGGGATATTTTATAACTGTACTATGTGATTTTAAGAACAGATTTAATGTTCTTGCACAATCATTATATAATACCATCATTATATTATTATTTGTGGATCTGTTTCTATGGGCTGATTCTGCTTTATATTATGAATTATTTCCACTTGTTTGCATAAGTAGTAATTTTCATTAGACATCAGACATAGTGAATTTTAATTTGTGGGTCTCTGGATGTTTTTGTATGCTTAAATATTCAGCTACTAATAAATAGTTTGAACCTTTGAGTACTTGCTTTTCAGCTTCGTTAGGCAGGATCAGACTGGAGGTTAGAACTGATTTTGTCCCATAAGCAATGAAATACCTTTTGTATTACCTGATTTTGGTGATTTATGAGGTTTCCCACACTGGGTGATAGGGATACAAATTTTTCATGGATTTTTGTGATTTTCAGGGATCATTCTAGACTGCTCTTTAAGGGTGGTGTTACCCATCAACTTGAATAGTTCCTTTCTCATGTGTGCTGATTAATCCTGAGACCAGAATTAAGGGAGACCCTCTACATATCTCTGGGGCTCTCTTACTCATTGCAGTTATTTTTTTTCCTTTCTGGGACTGTGTCTTTAGGACCCTAACCAACTTACAAGTATGTCTCCAGCTCTAAGAGGCTCCCAACTCTTTCTATGCTGGAAGTGAAGACAGTAGTAGGTACATCTGATTCATTGTCCCTCTCTCAAGGATCCTCGTTCTTCACTGCCTGGTGTCCCAAGTGTGAAATCTGTTTTTCTGTTTGTTTTACAAGTTCTTTGGGGCAGGTTCACGTGGGATAGTAAATCCAATCTCTGTTACTCTATCTTAACTGAAAACAAAAATCCATCCTGATAATGCCAGTCATGATCTGCTTAGGTCAAAATACTTAGCACCTGAAAGGGAACAATTTATATATCGGCAAATTATTCATAAATTTGAGTATAGATGTGGCTGTTTTAACACCGTATGTGGAGAGGCAAAAAAATAAGAAAACTGCTAGAGGCAATAATTATTCTGTTATCCGTTTGAGGGTCCTGCATTTAACCATATGTGCTAATGCTATCAAATGCTTCAAAACAGTAAGTTGGAGTTCATTGAAGTATCATATTGCAATTCTCTTATATAGAAGTCACATAATGTTTTTCTATAAAAGAATGCTGTTTAAACTCTGTATAACTGAATGTGTGAATTGTGACCCCAATTCAACAGCACATGCAATCTCCAAGACACACATCTGGTCCCATTATACTGGACAACAGTTCACAGACAATAGTGTCATTAGATAATGATTTTGAAGCACATGTAAAAATGTGCTTCAATTTTCAGCCTAGTAAAAATGAATTCCTTTCTAAGTGATAGTGATTTTTCAAAAAGTACAGAGAATCTTAGTAGTGAAAGCACTTGTAATTTTTTTCTATGTTAGTTAGGATTTAATTTATTAACTGAGCTTAATTGGAGGAGAATAGTTTTTCATTTCAATGAGTTCTATTTCATTAAGTTATAATTATTGATTTTTGTATAATCCTTTAAGATACTCTGTCATATTTGTGACATAGTTGAGTTATGAGAAAAAAATTTCTCCTTTACCTTTATTATTTTAAAAAATCTTATTATATTACTGAATATAATTTTATTACATATTGAAGTAAACTTTAAAAGTTTCAGCTCTGTAGATGATTGCTTTGGTTCTGTAGAAAGATGATTTAAAAACATTAAGCATTAGCATTTATGGAGTATATGTGTTAGCCATGCTCTTAAAAGCTGTTAATACTATTAAGTATTTACTTTACAAACACTTAAATATATAAACCTGTTATATGCAAAATCGAGTACCAAAAGACTTCTTTACAGGTATGAATGCATATTTCCCAATTTTTCAAAATGTTTGAGTTTCTGTCGTTGCTAAGTTTTGGGTATTGAAGTAACAGTATAATCCTGGCTACACTGCTTACTGACTTCAATGTTTTATGTCAGCTACTGTTGCTGATGAGGTATAGTCATAGACACTAATTTGTATAGAAATCTGTCAGTAAACCTGTGCAATGGCTACCACTAATTATAAAACACCAAAGCTGGATTTGAACCTAAGTCATTGACATCTGTTCCTGTACATTTATCTAGAATAACAATAGCCAATCCTTTTGTATAATATGTTGATGCTGATCTAAGGTTTTTAAGGACCTCATTTACCTTCGCATCCCTTCAAGGTAAGTGCAGTTATTATCCCTATTTTCCGGGTGAGACAACTGAAACCCCAAGTAACCATCTTACCCGTGTTGTGTGAAGTGCAAAGCCCCAACCCAGACAGTCCCAGTCTTTAGTTCACGTCCTCCATCACCGTCCTGGCTGCCTCCCTCAGCATTTTCTTCCTTTTAATAACTGATGTACCTTCCATCAAATGCAATGTGTTTCTATCCTATTAGTTTCTATCCTATTATTGAAGTAAAAGCATCTATCAAAAGAAAAGTATAATCCGTCATCACTATGTCCAAGCCAATTCTATGATATAATTTCAAAACCCTAGATACCATTTAATTCTGTCTCTTCATTTCGCTGATGAAAAAATTGAAACTAGAAGTCTTACCTAAAGTTAAATACAGATTTCAGCTTTTGATCAAAGCAGAGTGGCAGAGTGCTGGGTTCTTTTGTGCTACAAGTATTGAGTGCTGTTGCTTAGCAAATATTTGTGGAAGTGAATAGAAAGCTAGAGTCTGTTTTGAGATTAGATTAGCACCATGCAAAGCACCATGATTAGGAATGCTTTGTATATATTGGCATGGACACTGGTTTCTGTGCATAAGTAGTAGTTTTCTAGAAATATCTTTCATAGATAATGGAGCTGCATTGCTTAATGTAATAATTTTCCCACACAGTTTTTGTATAACTAACCTGAGGTGGTTTTATTTTTGTGTTATATCCTTAAATCACCATAGCATAGAAATGACATTTTCAGACCTACTTCTCCCAAGATTAGAGTTTAATAAATTATAGTCTATTGACTTCTTTTTTTTTTTGACAAAGTAAAGGAATTGCTATAGGCTCAAGACAGACATGGGGTAAACTTTAGTACAGTAGCAGAAATGTTGCAGAAAGTTTGGGCAAGAAAAGTCATTCAAACAGCTCAATAGATTGAAATAACATTAAGAAGCATTTAATAGGAAAATTTCATTCATCAGCAAGAAGCAATATAACATCTCATATAATTAATATATATTGATCTGAATATTGTTATTATTTTCACACCTTGAGGGAATGTGAGAATGCGTTTATTATTTCAGTAACTATGAAGACAATTCAGAAAGATATTTTAAAATTATTATAGTTAGGTTATATTTCCCCCACTTTAATTAATATACTTTTTCAATCCTTACCTAGTGAATAATATTACAATATAGATGCTCTTATGCATAGTTTAAATGAATAGAATATGGTCAGTTTGGATTATTTTTGTTTGTTTGCAGACTACAGCATGTGAAGGGTGTTATTTAGATATCTTTATAAAACAAAAGAAGAGAACCAAGTCTGAATAACACAGCACTTTAACTACTCAAAGTCTATCATGACTTTATGAAATTTCAGAAGTTTTAAGCTATTCTTCTATCATTTAAAATACGTTCAAATTTTAATTACTGTACCTATTTTATGATATTTATTCAACAATGTACAAAACTACTCCATTTAAAACAATTTTTAAGTTAAATGACGCTTTAAAATTTCAGAGCGCAATGCTCCAATCTATGGCTCCTTAGGCAATAAATGCTTTACAATTCTAGAAATACTCAATTTAGCTTTTCACATTTTCCTCAAAAACTTTGCAGTGAATCAACTTGCTTTTTTTAAGTAAATTTTTGCTTAAATTTTTTGTAATATTTAAAAAGGACTATAGTTTTTAAAGCAAAGCTTTACATTTTTAAGTTCCATAGATTCATTGTATGTTTTCTTAAAATTATTTATTTCTTTCTTTCAAAACATATCAATCACCTGATAAAGGCATATCAATCATATGATAAAATATGATTCAGCAGCTTCCAAGTACAGAAAAACTTCAAAGACAGGTTTTTTTTTTAAGTTACAATGCCTCACTAGAAACCTCTGTCACTGTGAGGTTACAAGAGTTGTTTATTCATCAACCTGTGACTTAGTCAGACTGTTTTCAGTCAGACTAAATTTCTCTGATAAATTACAATGGAGACATACTATCGTTGAACTCAAAACATAAGATAAAATAACCCACATTTACTTCCCAGTTTCGCAAAGTGTTCAACTATCAGAGAAGGTAGGTCACTCATCAAAAGCAAACAATAGTGCATAAAAAATAAATGGAAACCTTTTTATTAAATAGTTATTAACAATGACCCTTTGTTCAGTACGAAATATTTATAACAAAACAGATGCTGGGAGGAAATGCTTACCCATTTATAGAACTAACATTAATAACAGCAGAAAATATCACCAAAGATTGAAAACAACTGCTCAAGAGTATGTAATTAATTGACCGTGTGAATTTATAATTCCTCCTTTCGGACGAGTTTTTCACTGATGAACTTTACCCAGAAGCTACTGGGAAATATAGTTATTTGGGTAGGTCAGTTTCTTTTCCCTTCTTTTCTTTTTTTAGTGCATAATATTTATGCAGCATAATGAATTTTATTTTGGCAGATTTGTACTTGCACATAATATATTTGGATCATTTTCTCTCTCTCTCTCTCTCTCTCTCTCTCTCTCTCTGTCACACACACACACACAAAACCATCCTTATCCCTTTTCCCCAATAGGTCAGTTTTAAAAATATTTTAAGATGTTTATTTAATTGAGGATTGATGGTTTCACTAAGTTCATTTGATATACTAAAGTAAAAGAAAAATTATTATTTAGACAACTAATCATGAAAGACACAATGTATCATTTTATGTTCTCAAAAAATGAAGTTTAAATGTCACAAGTGCTTTACTGAGGAATAAAAACTCATTAGTTAAATGAACAAAACACTACATTGCTAATTGAGCTATCAGTATAATTGTTGATCTTGATATCCACTAAATTTAACACATGATATCTAAACTTAATCACAGCATAGACACCAAAAGTTGCAATTCCCTCCTTTTTAAATTTTTGAGTAATTATTTAACACTATTCTGAAACCTGACTGAGAAGAGAGATGTTTCCAGTGAGAGTGGAGGCTGAGAAACCAATTAACGATCTCAATGATTACAATAAAAATATTAATGGTTTGGATAGAAAGACTGAAAACAGGGTGTATTTATTTGCTTTTCCCATTCTTGTAGCTTTTAATGTTAATGCGAATTTAAGAAAAAAATCAGTAGGTGACCTAGTCTTTTTTTACATTATTATAAATTCTTTCTCAGGCTAATGTTTTCCAAAAGTTAATTTCCTATTAAATAAGGCACAATAGTAATATGCTTTTCTGTTTACTTTGCAGTTTTTGTTCCAAGGCTTCCAGAGACACTGCCAACCTCTGGGGTTGTCTGGTGTAGGGGTGCACACTCATGTGGCATTATTTTGGTTCCTTTATTGGACTCCTCTGACTGTGGCTGAAATTTCCTCAACACAGAAGCTATTTCTCTGGGCTAAAGCCTTGCAAGTATATTACTTTACATATTTGTATGATTAAATAAGTTAATTTTGAATGCTCATTACCACATTGGTTCAGATTAGTTTACCAAACATTAGAAACAAAATTCAAGGATAAAAAAGGGAAAGAAAAAATTTCCCAAGAGTGACTCTTACAGCAGGAAGGGTATGGCTGGTGCAGATAAAAGAGGCCCAAGATTAAAGCTCATGACAGTGGTCCTCTTTTCTGCAAGAAGAGAAGAGAAGAGAAGAGAAGAGAAGAGAAGAGAAGAGAAGAGAAGAGAAGAGAAGAGAAGAGAAGAGAAGAGAGAGAAGATGAGAGGAGAGGAGAGGAGAGAGAAGGATACAGGGAAATCTTTTTATTCAAGATTACATCTAGAAAAGGATTCACTATTAAACACATAAATAATAAGATTTCACTTGTCCAGGGGCTCATGGAATTTGTTGAAGTAAAACTCTTTTAAAAAATCAAGTAGTCTTTAAAAGAGAAAAGTTAAATACAACGCCCTTCTGTTTTGGTTCTCTCCTATTTTATGGGGAGGTCTTGAAAACATTCAGTGTTTGTTAGAGGTTGGTTTCAAAATCACTTCAGTGAAGTTTTTGGATTTGTGAGTAACTTAAAGGGTTTAGGACCAGGACAGGGTTCTAATGAAGGGAAAAACTCTTGCAGTCATGTAGTTTCCAGAAAAATGTGTGAAAAGCCTAGTTTCTATTCAAGACCTCATATTTAGTTGTAACAGTGGATATATATGATCAAGACCCTGAAATTATTCTCATTTCTCTTAATATCATGCAGCAGAAAATTGTCTTTAGCATTAATCTTTACTTCTCATGCTTCTCATGTTTCTTTTTGTGTTTTTGAGAAAAAAATCACAATTGCCTACTCTCTCCCTTCAATGTGCAAATTCTAAATTGGTATGTATTTGCTGTACAGACAGGCAGTGCTGAGATAATAACAGAAACTAAACGAGATTTGTAGATACAGAAGTACCTCAGGTGCAGGAACATAATTCAAATCGTGCCTTTTGTACTTAAGACTTTGGGACATCAGACTGATCCTTTTTTGTGCCTCTGTATGTTCACTTTTAACAATGGAGAGGGGTAAAATTCTTAGGTAGCAGGACAATTATAAGAATCAAAAGGAAGCTTATTGCAAGTGCCTGGTGCAGTGTTGTTCAGATGGGTTCCGTGTGGTTTCCAGAAACAAAATACTTGATTAAATGTGACTTCAAATCAAGAGGTATGTTTTTCTCAAAAAAAAAAAAAAAAAAAAAAAAAAAAAAACAATAAATGCAGAGGTAAAGACTCCCTGGGTTGGTACCGGAGTTGGATTTGTTCACAGATGATGGTCAGTGTCTCTGTGATTCCCCCGGTGGCAGGATCTCCAGGTATCATTCCCGTCTATGACAATGTCCAAAGCAGGAGAGTGGATTTCGTTCTTTGCCTGTCTCTCATGAGGAAGAATTCTCAGCAACTTCCCTTCTGCTTCCCATTCACTGCCTGTGTCTGGGCTGCAGCAAGACTGGGAAAATGAGTGTGTGGCGTTTTCCTGCCTTTGTGAGGAGGGCTCTGCAGTAAAACAAAAGTTGGGACAGAGGGTGTGAGTTTGATAGAAAGGCAATGGTGTCTGCTTTGCAATCCTTGGTTCAATAAGCTCTTGGAGACATTAGTCAGGTACCATAAAACCCTTCCAGCCGCTCAACCTTCTGTGTGTACTGCAGGGGGATAACTCCCATCACTTATTTCACACCAAGTTTTCTTTCTGCTCACCATTTAGATTTCTATTTTTGAAGTACCACTAAATTATCTAGTATAGAAGCAACTACAGTGACAAAAAACAACACAGAAAGTTTCCGCCTGTGCTTTCCATCCTTACCTCCAGGAGCACCTGCTGCGGTCAGACAAAGTTAGACGCACTAAGAGAGCATTGGATTCCTCTTTATTTTTTGTCTTGAAATTTTAATAGAAGTGTATTATCTCAATGTGTTTTCCAGATGGATTCATTGTTGCTGTTTGAAGTGTCATTTTCTACACATCCTGGCCAAATTCTTTTGCTCAACCTATTTCACCCAGGAAATACTTTCTTGTTGTTATAACAGATATTTAAACAAATACCCTTTCCCAGCTGCTACAGTGGCACTGCAGAATAGTGAGCTGAGAGAAAGAATAGAGCTACAAATACAAAAGAATCAAAGAAAAGTTAGGTTTGGGTGACAGTGCCGAAGTAAGCTAAAGCTAGTCACTATATTGAGAAAGTGAGGTGGCCAGTATTTTGCAAAGAGCAAGCATTTCATTAAAATTAATCAGTGAAGAAAGTCTTAGAAGCTGTACTTAGAAAAATCACACAGAATATTTTAGAAGTAAAGCAAGAAGTAAGATGCAAACAATCCAGCACAAACAGCATGAGTGAGAGGAGTAGGAGATAATGAGATAATTACCCAGGCACCACTGAAACTGAGACGAGTGTCTTTGACTGCAATGTTTCAGGATTCTCATTTCCAGAGAAAAGAAATCTGAGGTCACCCACAGGGGCTGCTGTAACACTATCATAGTTCAACATGAGTTGATGGTAAAATACATAAGTATGTATTTTAGCCATCATGATATCTGCACTGATGGGCTTTGTGTGACTCTAGCAACCAAGTTTCCAAAGTCCAACTAAGAAAAAACAGGAATATATATCCTCATGAACTTTAATTTCATTGGGGTAAATTCTGTTTTAGTGTGCTTCATATTATAATTACCTGAGCCATGAATGGTGTTAAGAGAAGATAAGCTTTTTATTAGTACCATGTTTGTAGTTCATAATGAATACAGTCATTTTGGGTAAATGGTACTTGGAAAACAGGCTATCCACATGTAGATGATTAAAGCTAGAGCCTTGTCTCTTGTCATGTACTAAACTAAAAATAAAAAAGTTCTAAGATCTAAATATTTAAACAGAAACATTTTGCCTGCCAGAAGATAAAGTAGATAAAACCCTTGTTGTCATAGACATAAGCAAGAACCTTCTGAGCAGAACCTAAATTGCACAAGAAATAACACCAAGGATCAACAGATAGGATGATATCAAATTAAGATTTGTTTTATTTTTAGAATTGAGAGGCTTGATTTTATTGGTAGTAAAACAAATGTTGACATTATTCGATGGCCATTTTCAAAATGTGTTCTCCCTATTTAGTTGGTTCCTACAAATATATTACAAGTCTCTTGGGTTAGAAAATATTTTGTTTGTTATTTTATTTGCACTCCATTGAGCACCTGTTGTATAAGACTGCACATAAGATTTGCCTAATATGTTTTTGGACTCATCATTATTACCTTGGTATCATTTATAATTTATTCCTACTTTTCAGCACATTCAAGAATATTGAACTGTGTTTACTAGCATTGGTTGCACATTATATTGGCTCCTCACTCTATGACTTTTGCTGTTCAATATTTTGAAAATTTTGGCTTGTTCAGCTATGATGTAATCTGAAAACATAGTGAGCAATCTTGGGCATTTAATGATCCATTTAGAGAATTTCAATTCTGTTGTCTGTATGTTACATGCTATATTTACACAATGGCAAAAACAAAAAACCAAAATCTTCAGGATTTTTGCCATCAATTGAAATCTGTGTTTCTAGATTTTCATTCCCCTGAAGTGAACATACATTTTGCCTGCAGTGCACGTATTAATTCAGAATTCATAGATGAGTTTAACATTAGATTGCATCAATATGAGATGCTGTTGTTGGCTACCCAAACAGGTAGGAAAAGACATTGTGGGAGAGGTTTTTTGTTTTTGTTTTTGTTTTTTTAGTTCTGATCATTTCAGATGTCTCTGGGCTGGATACCAGGCTGCACCACAACCTTGTGATAAGAGATTCGGGGCTTAAGCGTTTGATCATCCATAGTTTAAATATGGACAATCTCTGACAAAAACCTGTCCAAATGTAGTCATCAACTTACAAACCACAGAGTTCAGAGTCAACAACTGAAAAGAATATTAAAGAGGAAGATTGCTGTTTGTTTACTCTTGCTGTGTATTTTCAAAATACAATGGTGGGAGAAGGTTTGTTCCAGGTTTTTTTTTTTTTTCATAGTTGTTCCTCAGGAAATGCATTTAAAGAACAAAATAACCTTTCTATGGCTCAACAGAAATAGAATCTGTAGTATTATTTTAGTTTAAATATTGTTGGGTGGGAACAGTCTTTTGTTATTTATTTCCTGGACCGTGAAGGCAGCATTTAATGTAATCTTGTCAGATTTCTCTCTGACAAATGGGAGCGATTAACTTTCTTTTAACAAAAAGTTAAAATACTTACTTAGGTACGGGTAGACTACTATTTTCTTTAGTAGATGAAAATATCTGGTTTTAAAGAACTGGCAGAACTTAGCTAGTCTCTATACCACTGAAATATTTTTTTATCACGTAGCTAAGACAGGCATAGGAAGCACCCAGTTGCTTTTATTCTACGTAGAATAAATGCAAACAGTACATTGAACTGCTAAGCATTTCATAGCTATTGTTACACACAGACACAGGAGAGTTAAATATAACCTCAGATGCTGCCAAAGATATCTTTTCAAAAGCAGTTAGATGCATAACAGAGAGTGAGAAGTATAACCTTTAACCAAGGATGTGATTAGTGGTCCAACTCAGGTATTGGCACTGAGAAGAAATGAAGATTCTCAAAATTTGTGGTTAGCCCTTTGTGATGGTTTGGATCAAGAATGACTGCACCCCCCTAAGATTCTCATGCACTCAGATGTGGAGCTTTTGAAAGGTGACTGGTTGGTGGAAATGCTCTCATTAGTTATGCAATTAAGAGGTGGAGCCCCATGGGCGGGTTAGGTCACTGGGCATGTGACCTGTAAGGGTATCTCTCCATTACCGGTTCCTCCCTTCTCTGTCTCTTACCTGGTCTCCATGAGGGGAGCAGCTTTTCTCCACCACGCCTTCTGTGGTGCCATTTCTGCCTTGGAGTTGGCCAACCATGGATTTTAGCCATGAACCAAAAAAGCCTTTCTTTTAAATTGTGGGTATTAGAGATATTGTATCTCGGAAACAAGCAAACAAAAACAGTGACTAAGAAACTTTTGTATTCTTGTGATTTTCAAGTATTTTGCTCCTTTAGATTATTCCTTACGCAGGGGTTATGCTTTTGCCACTGATCACAGTCTCTCTCAGTGATTAAAATTTAAGTCAGTATGTTATCTATTCCAAATAATATTTTATTAAGTTTCTCTCATAAGTAATTAAGAAGATTTATTATATGCTAATGAAATTACAAGCATGAATTGAAAAGCAATCTGGGTCAGGGATATACTCTTTAAATGATTAAATTATTTCTATGAATTCCATCAAATAAAGCTGTCCCTTTGTGTCCATAAAGGACTGGTTCCAGGAACTCCCATAGATAGCAAAATTTATGCACGGTCAATTTCCTTAGGTAAAGTGACAATGTATTTGCAATATGACCTATACACAACCTCCTTGTGCTTTTAAAAAAACAGACTAGGGTCTCATTATGTTGCCCAGGCTGGTTCTAAACTTCTGGTCTCAAACAATTCTCCTGCCTCAACCTCCTGAGACTATAAGCTTGTACCAACATGCCTCACTAATCTCTCATATGCTTTAAGTCATCTCTAGATTACTTATAATACCCATTATAATGTGAATGTTAACAGACATTATATTGTGTTGTTTAGGAAAATGTAGCAAGAATAATGTCTATCCATGTTTAGTAGAAGCACAATTTTGTTTTCAAATATTTGAATCTGTGAATGTAGAATCTGTGAATGTAGAGTCGACTATAGAAAGCAAGACTTTCCTTATGTGTTCTGCTTTCATACTATATTTCTGGTACTAGCCAGGTGTGGTGCACATGCCTTTAATCCCAGCACTTGGGGAGGCTGAGGTAGGAGGAACGTTGTGAGTTCACGGCCAGCTTGGGCTACAACGTGAGCACAAGACCGGCCTGAGCTACATAGTGCGACCCTGCCTCAAAAAAAAACAGGGCCAGAAGTTTGGCTCAGTGGCTTAAATGCCGGCCTGGCAGGTGTGAGGTTGTGAGTTTGATCTCTGGCGCCACAAAATTTCTGGTACTGATGAGTTACCGATAATTATTTAAATGTCTTTTGACAAAACGTATGTCGATCTATATGATAAAACAAACTGAAGCACAGCACTGACCATTATTTTGGGGAAAAGGACTTTCATGCTACTCTGAAGGTAAGATTGTTTACTTCCACTAGGGCTGTCAACATAAACACACAGGAGTAAGAGACAGTGGTAACGTAAGACTGAAAAATATTAGTCTGCTGATTATGTGTACACACCACAATGCACACTGCCAAGTCCTGGAGACCTAATATATATTATTTACTCATGATTGTAATGTTTATGTAGGTCATTGTTTGAAAACAGATCAATAAGGGTATTATTGATGCCAACAAACTATATTAAGGTACAAGAATTCTTTAAATTAAGATCAACATCATCATCATCATCATCATCATCATCATCATCATCTTAGTCACTTTCTCATTGCTGGGAAAAAAATCCAACACCCACTTTTTAAAAGAGGAGAAATTTATTTTGGCTCACAGTCTCAGCCCATGGTCAGTTGACTCCAAAGCAAAAACAACACAGCAGAGTGTCATAGATAGCAGAGGAAAAGATGCCCAGTCTGTGACAGTCGGGAAGCAGAGATAAAGAAGGGAGAAGTAGGGAGGGAGAGACACCCTTCCAGGTCATGCTGTCAGTGACCCACCTGCATCAGGCTCCACCTCCTAACGGCAAGTGAGCTATCACACCCCAGTGATCCAATCATCTTCCTAAAGCCCCACTGCTGAACACATGAGGCTTTTGAGGGACATTCAAGATCTAAACAATAATAAAAATATAATTAATAATAATAATAATAATTTATCCACTGGGAAAAGAAAATAATACTGTCAATACTGTTTCCTTCATTTACCATCCTTGATTTTTGATATTTCTACAAAAACCTGAAAGCTGCAGATTTATTATTATGAAAAAAGAACAAATCAATAGCACTTGTACAATAGGGCAGAGATGAGACACAATCACCATACAGAAAACATCCTACATTACAAAGTAAATGGGTAGACTTCCTCCACACAACTCTTATGTCGGTGGAATTGTTAACAGTAGAACCTCTGGAGCTGGCACTTCACACTAGTACCTGAATTTGGGTTTCAGAAACTAAACCTGCAATTTGTACTCACTGCCAGTAGGTTGTAGTAGTGGCCCAATTTCAGCCACTGTTACAGTTCATATGTAGATGTTCCCCTCAAGCCTCCTGTGCTCATAGGTGGAGATTTGGAAAGGTGATTGGATCATGGGGGCAAGATAATTACCAGGCGATTGGTCCACTGGTAAATTTATAGGTAAATGTGATTTGGGAGGCGAAACCTAGTTGGAGGCAGGTTGGTCACTGGGGGCGTGGCCTGGCAGAGTCCATCATTCTCTTTGCTCCCTTGATCTCTCTCTCTCTGCTTCTGGCCAGCCATGCCATGAATTGTTTCTCTCTTGTCATGCCTCTCTGTCATGCTGCTCCTGCCTTGGAGCCAGCCAGCTTTGAACTGAAACCTCTACAAAGTGTGAGCCAAAGTAAACTTTTCCTCCTTTAAATTGTGGCTCCTGGGATTTGTGCCCCTGAAATGAGAAAGAATCTAAGCCAACCAAGTCAACATGTTTATGTATCCTGCATAACTGAAGAATATATTATTCTTTTTTTTCTGGAGATTGAGCCCAGGGTTTTACATATGCTAGGAAGGCACCACTAAGCTACAGCCACCAGTCTCAGACTATTCATTTTCTTGTACAGAAGAGACATAGATTCTTGATGTAAAGTAATAAAAGTCAAATAATCACATTACCTTCAGAGTAAGACATGTTGAAATGAGTTGACTACCATTGGTTTTCAATGATTATGTATCAAGTTGTATTTTTCAGGTAGAAAGTTCACAAAAAGGGTTGGAAGAATCAGGATGTAAATTGAGATGCATATTGCTAATTGTTATTTCTCAAAATATGTTGGAGGACTATGTGTTTCCTTTCTGGTCATTAAACTTTTCCTCTTAGCCTACTAGTAAGATGGAAGCCAAATGTGTGTACTTAGGGAATATTGTTGCATATTTTACACATATATATGTATATAAAATTATAGATTATACATTTGTTTTCCTATTAATTTAAACTAATTTTTATGCACACTAAAATTTTTAGACTCTAATAATAAGGATATCAAAAAGGTTTATATGCTATTTTAAATTTATTTTCTTAATATGTATCTTTGCTCCAGGTCATTTTTTTTACACCAAAAATAGAAGGCCAAAATATAAGCATCATTTATTTTTTACAACAGTAACTTTGCAAGCACATGTTATAAATAAATAATGTTGTTGTTTTCTCTCATGTATCTGACTGAACTTTAAACACAAAATCTTGATTTTTTTTTATTTTAAGAGCTGTGGTTCAGTTAGTAAAGAATTCAGACAAATGTAGAGTAGAAGTTAGAAAAGAGATGTAACGAATTTGAGATAAAAGCCATTACAGTAGGTAAGGGTCTATGAATATTTTTTAAAAAGAAGCATAGAATCCTGAATTCCAGCCCTGAAATTCTAAATACAAATACAAAACTCTAGAAAATCTTGTCAGCTCATATTAATGCACTGCCCTAGTTTTATTTCAAGAGCACATCAGGAACAGGGTATCAGGACAAGAATGTGGTCAAAACACAAGGACCTCTGTATTGGACAAATAATCAGTTATTGGACTGGGGAAAAAGAACTCTCTTGGTAGAAAGGAGGAAATGGGGTGAAATTACTCACAAAAATATGTAGTAAAATCATTTTGTTATTGAGGAATACAAACATAAATATAAATTTCCTCTGCTAAGACTAAGATTGGGTTTAGAGTCTAGGATAAAAATAACTCTACAAATACGGGATAAATGTCTTTTTCTGTTTTTATTTTATGGGAAAAAAATGAATTTTCTTAATCAAATAATAAGAGAATAACAATAGTTATTACACTGTGTGTCATTATCTTACCCAATATGACTTTTGATCCAGGATTTGGAGAAGATTTGGATACTAATCATGGCTTTACAAAGATGACTTCAATACCTCCTTTTCCTGCAATTCTCATTTCAGTATAGAAATTTCACTTAACCTGGAAAATCTGATGAGTTAAGTTAGCAGAAGATCAGAAAAGGAAGAGCATATTTTTAATTGTAACTTATTGTCTGGAAATTTCCCTTATTTAAATTGTGTGCAGGAATTCAAAAGGAGCAAAATCACTAACAGCCCTCACTGGGTGGCACTGCAGCTGATTCAGAAGGCCCGGGCTACATCGATTTTGCTGTCTTACAAGTTGCATCTTTGTTTCTTCGAAGTTTTTATTTTGCTATCAGTACAGGTATGTAGTGCATAGTGATCACATTCCTTCTGAGGAATTGGTATATGTGTGACATTTTAAATCTCTTTAAAATTTCCCTTTCTTGCTCTTCTCTCCCTCTCCATCTATCTCTTGGTCCCATTTCCATTGCAAAAGATCAGTTTCCCTATCACCTATTATGTACCTTTTATTTTGCTCCTTATTGATATTTTGATCATATCATATAAAAGAAATCATAAAACTTTTAAACTTGATTTATTTCACTTAATGTTATGACCTTAATATGCATCAATTTTCCTACAAATGGTTTAGGGGTTTATCATTCTTTCCGGCACAGTAGTACTCCACAACCTAAATATCAAATTTTCTTAAACCATTCATCTATTGATGGATGTGTAGGCTGGCTATAGGATTTAGCTATTGTGAACTGTACTACTATAAACATGAGTGTGCATATATATTCTGTAATATGATAACTTTAACTCTTTTGGAAATAGATCTAGAAGGGGGAATAGCTGGATTGAATGAAATTTCTAGTTTTAGTTTTTTGAGAAATCTCCATAATATTTTCATTGGTTGTACCAGTTTATACTACCACCCACAATGTACGAAATTTCCTTTTTCTCAACAGTCTCACCAGTATTTGTTATTATTTGATTTCTTGATGATAGCCATTCTTTCTGGAATAAGATGGAATCTTAATATTATTTTTATTTGCATTTCTCTAATGACCAGAGATTTTGAACATTTTTGCACACATTTATTGGCCATTTGTATTTCTTCTTCTGAGAATTCTCTAGTCATTTTAGTTGCCCATTTTTTGATAGAGTCTTTTATTTGAAGGAGTCTAATTTTCTTGAGTTCTTTATATATTCTAGTTATTAGTCCTATGTCAAATGAATAGCTGGCAAAATTTTTCCCATTCTGTGGATTGTCTCTTCACTGTATTGGTTGTTTCTTTTGCTTTGCAAATGCCTTTTCAATAGATATGATCCCACTTCTTGGTAGTGTTTCTTGCACAATTTGGGTTCTGTTCAGAAAGTCCTAACCTATGCCTATCTTCAAGAGTTTCACCTATTTTATCTTCCAGAATATTAAATATTTCTGTTTTAATATTTAGATCTTTCAACTATTTTGATTTTAGTTTAGTGCATGGTGAGAAATATGGGTCTGTCTTCGATCTTCAGCACAGTCAGTTTATGGCCAGTTTTCCCAGCACCATTTATTAAAGATGCTATCTTTCCTCCAGTGCAAATTTTTGGCCTTTTGTTTCACATCACATAGCTGAATGTACCAGTAGCTGTTTGTGCATACTTTATTCTGTTCCATTGATCCACATTTCTGTTTTCTTTGCCAATACCATGCTGTTTTAAACCACTGTAGCTCTGTAGTATAACTTGAAGCCCAAAGTTGTGATGACTCTTGCTTTGCTCTTGTTGCCCAGGATTGCTTTTGTTATTCTAAGTTCCATTAGAATTGTAGGATTGTTTTCTTGATTTTTGTGAGGAAACCTAGTTGTTATTTTTATTGAGATTATTTTACATCTGTCAGTTTTAGAAATATGGTCATTTTGATGCTATTGGTCTTGCCTATACAGGAACATTTTCTGATAGCCTCTTTGATCTCCTTTTTCAGAGTGTATTTTGTATTTTTCAGAGTAATTTTTGTTATAGAGGTCTTTCACTTCCTTTGTTAGGTTAATGTCTAAGTATTTCATTTTTCATCATGCTATTGTGAATGGTTTTATTTTATAATTTATTTCTTCATGAGTTGATTTTTCATGAATAGGAATACTATTAATTTTTGTGTGTTGAATATCTATCTTATAACAATTCTGAATTTGGTTATTAGTCTTGGGAATCTTTCGGTGGAGAGTTTTGGCCTTTTTTATAGAGGATCATGTCATCTATGAATAATTATAATTTGATCTCTTCCTTTCCTATACATACATATCCCTTTTACTTCTTTCTCTCACCTGATTGTTTCAGCTGATCCTTTGAGAACTATGTTGAACAGGAGTGGTGAAAGCAGATATCTGTGATTTTAAAGGGAAAGCTGTCATCCTTGTCCCATTTAATACGATGTTGACCAGTGGCTTGTAGTAAATCACTTTAATCAGATTGAGGATATGTCCTTCTATGCATATTTTCCTCAGGGTTTTTATCATGAAGGGATTGTTGGATGTTGTCAAGTGCTTTTTCTGTATCAGATGAAATGATAATGTGAATTTTGTCCTTTACTTTTGTTTATGTGATGTATTACATTTACTGACTTTTATAGGTTGAACTATTCCTGCATTCTTGGGATAAATCCTACTTGGTCATGATGAACGACCTTTTCAAGTTTGTTGCATTCTGTTTGCAAGTATCTTGTTGAGGATTTTTGTATCTATGTGCATTAGAAATTAGCCTGTAGTTGTCTATTTTGGTTGTATTTTTAGTTTTGGAATCAGGGTAATGTTAGCTTCTAGGAGTACCTTTGGGCATACTCCTTCCTTTTCAATTTCATTAAAGAACTTGAGAAATACTAGCATTAGATCTTTCCAAAAGTTCTTGTAGAATTTAGCAATGAATCCATTCAGACCTATGCTTTTCTTAGTTATTAGGATTTTTAAAATTACTACTTCTTCAATTTTATTGCCTATCAAATTGTTTGGGGCTTTTATATCTTCTTGGTTCAGTTTTAGTAATTCATGTGCATCTAAGAATCCGTTCATCTCTTCTGAATACTCCAATTAGTTAGAATACAAGTTCTCAAAGTAGTTGCTATTGATTTTCTGGATTTCAATGTGCATTGTGATTTCTTCTTTTTTTTATTTCCAACTGCTTTGATTTTGATTTTTTTTTTTGCCTTTTTCTGTAAGATTGGCTAGTGGTTGGTCTATTTTGTTTATTCTCTCAAAGAACTAGCTCTTTGATTCATTGATTCTTTGTAATGTTTTTAGGGTAGCCTGGATTCTCTTTGTATGCAAGGCAGTGAACTCTCAGTGATCCTCCTGCCTCAGCCTACTGAGAGCTGGGATTGTAGGTGTGTGCCACCACCCCTGGCAAGGTAGAATTTAATTACATGGTTTCCCTTTTTTTTTATTATTTTTTTTGTGGGTACCTGGAATCAAACTCAGGACCTTGCACTTAGCAGGCAGGCACTGTTCTGCTGAGCAATATCCCTGACCCAAGTACATGTTTTCTTGTCCTCCAAATGTCCTGAATGTTAGTTCTGTGTCATATGTTATGTTCTGTCACTTCTGAGAGATGAAAAATTCATTTCTAGTGTACATTTTGGATGAATGGCTAAATAATCGATGACAAAAATAGGATAAGTTGTTTTAATGAGAAAGTTCAGAGATTTTAGTAACCATATCTCAAATAAACAATGAAGACAAGATATTTTATTTCACTTTTAGTTAATAGGTTTTGAAATTGTATAAATAATTGTATAAATATAGGTCACATAGTAATAATTTAAGGTTGTATAGTTCATGTCGTTTCAAGCCTAAGCTTAAACTTCTAAGGGGTTCTAACAAGTTGGATTTTAGCTGTTCTGAGTGCCTGATTTAAATTATCAACCACTTGCTGAAATGGTGCTTGATTAGACATCTGACAATATGGCAAGTCCAATTCTGGATTCACTCTTTGGCTGTTAGCAGTCATGCCAAAGGAGGCACCTTGGAGCAAGACTCATCTTTGCTTCTGCAGTTCACAACAGTCACGAGTTCCTCCTGAGATCTGTGCTATTGGCTCTGTCTTCTGTCTGTGGAGGCAGCTTCCCCTTCCTAGGAGCTGTGATCACACTTTTTACTTTTATCTTTAAATAGATGAACAATCAACAAGTACCTCCAAACTCAATATTTAGACAAGTGAACCCAAAATAACCACTTTTACTTTTGTCAGTGTTTATATTAACTAAAGCAAGAAAGTGCATAAAATGGGGAACCATAAATTTTATTAGTTTTTTTCCTATTAGAAATCACATTATGCCAATTGCGAAACCAAGTTTGTTTTCCTCTTATGTCTATCTTGGAAGCCAGTTTGTTGGCTGTTTTTCAACCAATGGAATAGACTCATTCTCCTTTAGTTTTTAATTGCGTCTCAAAAGAAATCCGATCCTGCCTAGGAACTGTAGGTTGGTTTAACATGTGTCCATACCTGAATACATATATCCTTTCCCTCATGGCAAAGCACATTTTATTTGTCATTAATGAACTGAATAAGGAAGTGACTAAAATTCAACACACCTAACTTTCCATTCTCACACTCATTTCACAGTGTTTCAGGGTAATAAAATCTTCACAGATAAAATCCTCCGATGTTAGTCACACAAAGAAGGCAATGTCAGTGGATGGGAGACCCTTGGGGGTTGAGTGGTCAGGAGACAAGAGCAGAGAGTAGCAGAGGCAGAGTCATTTTCTGAATATATTCTTTTAGTTGTTTTATTTATTTATCTACATTTACAGGAACTACCAGTTCATAAGTATTTAACTGCTGAGATAAAAATATAATAAAAGAAAAGAAAGAACAAGAGGCCAAGGATAAATGACTTCAAGTTTGCATTTAATATTTTTTGAAAAACAGGAGTCCATTTATCTTGTTTTAACTAGAGGGCAGTAGTAAAATTCTGGGAAAAAAATTGCGTGATTTTATTTTGCAAAGCCCTGTCTTTGGCTGTATGCAAGAGAGAGAGACAGAAGTCAAGTCTGAAAGGAAAGGTTAGAATTTCATTACATGTTTTCTTGTCCTCCAAGTGTTGTGAATGTTCATACTCTGTCAAACGTTATGTCCTGTTACTTATCAAAATTGAAAAATTGAACTCTAGTGTAGACTTTTGGTGAATGGCCAAGTGATTGATTACAATTAGAGGAGAAATGAGAAGTACAGAGGTTTCATAAAACATATCCCAAAATAACAATGCAGACAAGATACCATATTTCACTTTCAGTTAACTGAATTGAAAATTATATAAATAATTACACATATATTCCAAATGAATCAGTTATGTAAAATGTACAATGAAATACCAACAAGTCTCTCTTTTTCCTCAGGTTCAGTTTTAAATTCATGAACATAGTATGCACTCTTAAAAAAGTTTTTAGATCAGCCCGATCAGACAAAAGTTTCTATGGTTGTGGAAATGTTCTATCTGCCACAAACTACTTACGACTTGAGAACTGAAAATGTGATTAATGAGACTAAAGAGCTAAGTGATTTATTTATTTGCTTAGTTTTTAATATTCTAAATTTTAAATTGACAAATTATAGTTGCATATATTTATGGCATACAAAGTGATGCTATGATTCATGAATATTTATTTAGTTTTAATTAATGTAAATTTAATTACCCATATGTTCTTTCTAGCTACCATATTGTGGGCTATGCAGTGTCGAATCTCAGATAAATATACAGTGAAAATTTTGTTTCATCAGAAATGAAGCACATTATGCAAATTACTCTGTAACTTCATTTTGTTTGTTTCACTTAAAATAGGTCACAGAATTTCAACTTGGTCACTATATCTATCTTTTTATTTTTTAACAGACTCAAGAAATAACCTTTAAGTCTATAACTTATGCAGCCATTCTCTTATTGGTGAAAGCGTGTATTCGATTGCTGTTGTTTTGCTCATGGAAAGTGTTCTTTGAAAGTAAGTCTGCTATATGCAATCATACAAGCTCTCATCTTTGTGCATATGATTGCATGAGCACATACTGTCAAATGTATGCTCAGTTTTAATTTGGAAAAGCAGCAGTATATTTCTATACAAATCTTTCCAAGAATATTCCAATAACGCAGATACAAGTAATGACTCTCTAGGTTAGCTCCCTCACAATTTTGCCAGAACTAGGAATTCTTGAACTTTATGTTTTTTGCCAGGCTGAGAAGTGGGAAATTGCATGTCACTTTATTGTTAATATACTTTTCCCTGCTTGCTTTGTCAGCATATATAATGAACATTTCCCCAACTACTACCATAATCAGGGTGAATGCTTTTTGTTCATCACTTAAAATCTGCTCACAATTTCTCAATTCAAAGTAACTTACTACTGAATTTGCCATGAAAGAAGAAGCTAGAGATACTGAGGCAATTGGATCATAAATGATTTTTTTTATATTGTGTCACTGTAGTTTTTTGTTTCTTTGTTTTATTTTGGTACCGGGGATTGAACTCACAACTTCACACTTGCCAGGCAGGCGCTGTGCCACTGAGCTAAATATGCAGCCCCCATAAATAGTTTTTTTAGAACTGAAAGGACCACATTCAAATACAGAGGAAGAAGACCTACGTTTTGGTAGTCTTGACAATTTTACTGCTGAAGATTATAGTTTATTATAGAACTTAGTTTTTTTTAACAACTCAATATAAGGAATAGGTGTTAAAATTTTTAAAAATCAAAAGCAACATTTCTTAAAATGTGTTCCAAGGACCACTTGCATTAGATCAGCTGGTATGTCTAGTAAAGAAGCTGATTCCCGGTGCTCACACCACATTTGTTAAATAGTGATTTCTCCTTGTATACCCTGGAATCTTCATTTTAATAACATCCTTACATTATTTTTCTACAACTAAAGTTTAAAAATAATTTATTTGAAGGACTAAAAATACAAGATAATCTTTTTCTTCCTCCTCCTGTTCTTCCTCTTCCTCTTCCTCCTCCTCTTCCTCTTACTCCTGCTTTTCCTCCTTTTCCTCCTCCTCCTCCTCTTCTTCTCCTCCTCCCTGTTATTCCTCTTCTTTTTTGCTTAAATCTCATGAATTTTCCATACATGGGAAAAAAGTAATATGACATAAAAGCTCATTTTGGAAATCAATTCCAAAATACTTTAGTAATAAATAAAAAGCCTTTCTGAAATACACATGCCATTCTACTTTAATTAGTATTAAAGTATTTGTAAGGCACTAGATGGCTTCCCATGCAGTATCAACTAAATAAATAGTAAAACAAATGTTACAGACTTTTAATATCATTATTACAAAATAATCACAGAATAACAGAAAACATTTTTACCTCTCTAGTCTTAAATTACCATAAGAAATATATATTATGTACTAAGAAAGTAAAAAAAAATAAAGGATGTGTTTTAAAAAATAAATGTCCAGGTATGGATTTGGAGTTGGTATTTACTTAGTTTACAAGCTTTGTTTCTGCAATTAAAATTTTTAGTTTCTCCCCCATTCCCCTGCCAATTCTTCTCCTATCCCTAGGATACAGATCTAAAATGACTTTCTTGTGCATCTTCATGGCCTACAGATGCTCTAAAAAGAGGTTACACTAAGTATGAAAACATATGGGACAAGTAATCATTTCAGAAGTTGATATGCTTTCAATGATTTCAGTGTGACTCAAAGTGTCACTGGGACTTCTGAGCAGCATTACCTTAAGAATCTGAAGCATATCCTTACAAGTGTACCAAACAACAACAAAAAAAAATCATCATATGCTAAAAAGTAATGTTTTGTAGAAATATTCAAAACTCATGAGACACTAAAGTTTGTGAGTCAACTTTGTGATTAAGCTGGAAAATATGACATGGGGTCAAACAGGAAATGTGACTAAAGTAATTGAACTGATTTTCTCTTTTGCTGGTCAGCAGGACACAAAAGCAATTCCAAAAGGGGGAATTCCACGATTCATCAGAGGTGACAGCAGTCATGGAAATGTAATTTTTATTGAAGAATAATATATAGATATAAAAGTGAAAAAATCAAACATGTAGTTTGATATACTTTTCTTATTGAAGCTTGTAATTACACAAAACAAGATATAGAACGTGCCAAAATTCCAAAAGCATTTCTTGTGTATGGTTCCTGTTATTAATCTCAGCAAATATAGCTATCAGCCTGATCTGATCAATATAGAATAATTTTACCCATTTTGAATTTTATATAAATGGAAAAATCTTGTGTACATTCATTTGTTAATAGCTTCTTTTGCATAATATACTTGTGAGATAAATCCATTTTTTTACCATTTGAAGCATTAGTTCATTTTCATAGCTTTGCAATATTCAATGAATGGGAATATGATAATTTAGAAACCTATTACTATTTAAATTTATTTGCATTGTTTCTCATTTGCTACCACAAACAATGTTGTCATGAATATTCTGTACATGAGATGCAGTGAAGAAAGATGTGATCTTGTAGAAATGTTGGATGAAGTTCTCTGATAATGTCATTTTAGTAAATATTCCCTATTTCATTGACTTACTCTTCTAATAAAGTCATATAGGAATGTTGATAGTGGATGTTTTTTCTACTTTCTGATTTCAAATTTTAATATTCTCTGATTAAGAGTGGTGGTTCCTGAAAGTTTCTTTTTTCTGAGAGTATCTATCTTACATTTCAGAAGTACAGTACTCTTTTATTGCTATCTTGCTAAGAGATTTTTTTATCTTAAAAAGATATGGAATTTTATCAGACAATTTTCTACAATTATTCATATGACTGCTTTTCTTTTATATTCTATCATTGTGATGGATTATAGTGATTGATTTTCAAATGTTAATCTAACATCGCCATCTTAAGCTAAACTTACTTTGGTTGTGCTAATTTATCCTTTTTTCTCCATCACTGAAGTTTATTTGATATTATTTTCTTTAGATTTTAAAATCTCCTTAAATGTTGGTCTATTATTTTCCTTTTTTTTATAATACCCTTGTGAAATTTTGCTCTAACAGTTATGTTATCTTGTTAGAACTGGGAGGACAATTTATTTTTATATTTTCTAAAATAATTGCATAGATGGTATTACTACTTCTTTAAATATTTGGAATAAACTTCATATGCATCTGGTCTTTTTTTGACAGATTTTTAATTAATAGATATATGGGAGTTTAGATTTTTTTCCTGTCTGTTTAGAAAACTATACCTTTCAAATTTTTTTATTATACCCAGCACTTTAAATCTATTGGCAAAGAATTACTCATGCGACCCTTTTTTCAATTTTTCCAAAACTTTAAGTGTTTAATAAGGTGTAGCAAGTCAGAGATTTCAACCAAAACTGCATAAAAGATAGTTGAGCTGACAAAAGATTATAAAAGTTCATCTCACATTTCTGTAGTTCTTTTTCTAGACTTGTGACCTGTCAGGTTTTTATTGTCTATTGTCTTGGTAGTATTCAATTCCAATTTTTGTCTCCATTAGATTTATATTTTTTTCCATACTGGGGTTTGAACACAGGGCCTTTGGAATGAGCTACAGCCCCAGACATTTTGTTATTGTTAGTATTTCAATTTTAAATTTTTATTTTTGATATGGGATCTCAATAATTATTAATTTCCCAGGCTGGGCTCAAACTTGTAATCACCCTTCTTTACTCTCCCAAAATTCTGAGATTATAGCTCTGTACCACCATATTTAGCTTCCTCTTGGTTTTCCATATCTGCATTGTGAATTGGCAAATGTTCTGAAGGGGGAATATGTAGAAAAAGGCTAACTCAGGTCAATGTGTTTTTTCTTTTTTTTTAATCTGGCTCTTATTTAGGGTAGGTAGTGTAACACAGACTACTCCACTGAAATTTGAAGTGAAAGGTTCCCCAAATCATCTTTTGTTGATGTTTACGTAAAATCCAGGCACACTACAGTTTTATGTAATTACAGCACCGAAAATGAAAGCCTGATTAATGCTTAGTATCATGGAGTCTGTTTTTACATAATCAATGTCAAATCTATATCATTTCAACATATAAAACATTTTTGCAGATTATATTTAATACATAATTAAACATTAAGGACATAAAAAAGGATAAATATAGGATGGTGTTTGTTGTAGTAGAGTTTACAAGGGAGAGGATTTAATACAAGACACATAATTTATAGGTTTATTTTATAATATTCACTGAAAGAGTCAAATGCAGAAGAGTACAGAAGATCTGTCTACACACTGGAGACTCAAAGAATCCAGTTGAGGGCCTGGATCCCATGTCAATGTCCTACATGAGTCCAGCTGAAGATGAAGAGCCCATGGCAATTTCTCATGCAAGTCTGCGCTAGAAAGGCCCAAAAGTCAGTGGTGGAAACTATAAAGTATGTGCCAGTAAGATGAAGGATCTGTGCCAGCAGGCTGAGAGATCTGCACTATAGCCAGGAAGCAATGCTCAAGGTAAGGACCAGAGATCCCCTAAAGAAAACCACAGCCATTCTCAGCAACAGCAAAGATCTGAGCTCCTGTGATGAGAACAGCTGAGTTCACAGCAGGAAAAATAGCATGACAAGCTTCTCCAGGAGAACCAACAACATGCCACTTTCACTTTTTCAGCTTACTGGTCCAACTCTTTTCTCCAAGCTGAAAACTGCTGGTCTCCTATATTTTCTAACTATCTATGAGCTTTTCCCTAGATTCATCACCTACCTAACAAGCTTAGGTTTCAGTTTGTTTATCATTTCAATCGTTGTATTGCCAATTTCACATTTTCATTGTTTCTCTGTCCTTTTGATACACCTAGCTATCTTTGTAGGTGAAAGGCTTAATCTCATATAACTGCATGGTACTAAGCTCCTGGGTACTCCTGATAAAAATCACATAGCGATCACAAAATAAAAGAGAAGAAAAAAAGAAAAGCAATAACTCATTCAAGTGAAAGATGACTTGTCATTACAGAAAGAAGTGTACAAGGTAATTCACATTTTGAGGTGTGGTCATCTGTCTTAACTATGCCTTTACTCCTGTCAGGCAACTTGATAGCAGGATTTTATTCACCTGTACTCTCCCATGCATATTCACTTTTTGTACTGCATACTCACTTTTTGTACCTTGTTACTCTTTTCAGTCCATAACATCACACATTGCCTCTTTATTCTCAGCAAATATCCTCATCTCCTGCTTCCAAGAAAGTATACCAGCAGGTTGAAATTATAGTATTGATTCACTAGCAAGCATTCATGTTTATTAGTAATTTTCCTTCCACACTTTCTCTCTCCTGTGGCAGCTGTCCCTCCTCTTCTTTAGGTCCCGTCTCTCCTGCGTTCTGGATTCTACCCTCTGCTACCTTTTCAGAAGCCTTGCTCACTTGCACACACCTCTTCATTTCGTCTCTTCAACTTTCCCTGCCCTGACAGATATTTCCACAGAGTATACTCGTGTCTTTTCTCCAACTTATAAACAACTTCCTTGACCTCACATTTATTCCATTCATGGTCTTTTCTTCTTCCTTTTATGGCAAAACTTCCTCTAAGAAATTACTCACTCTTAATGTCTCCATTTCTTTACTTCCTCTGCCTTCCTTAGTCCATTCTAAGTTTGACTATTGCTAGTATTTTTCAAATTAAATGACCATTTCTGAAGTTATCATTTACTAGGAGAACCACATCATTACTACAATTTTGCTGTACAGAAGGCTTCAATTAAGAGAGCCCCAAGCAAACTACGATGTAAGATCTCCTATTGTGATGATTTATCAGATGCTAAATCTAATACCATTGTGTCATCTCGGTAGCATTCAGTTTGCCACTCCCTCATTTATAAATACTCATTTCCCTAATCTGAAAAATACCTTTTCCTCTCTGCTCATTCTTTCTTGGTCTCTTCTCCCATTTTATTCTTATTAACATGAACATTAGATATTGAAATTTCACGAAGTTTAGTTTCAGAGATACATTTAGCTATTTTTTTTCCTAATCTATACTCTTTGCTTTAACAATTCTAAGAATACCTATGACTTGGATTTTCATCTCTGAATAAATGATTTTCAGAGTTACACATCTGGCATACATTTCACTGAGCATCACAGATACAACCAACTCACTAGCTGGCAGTTTCAGTTGAGAGTTTTGCATATGTCCTGAGACAAGTCATGGCTCAGACATGCAAAAAGTTTGGCAGTATTTCCAATTAATGCTCTTAAAATATTTGTTAATCATGTTTTTATGAGAGGAAGAAACTATTTATTAAGATAGTACAGAAACATTTGCTCACTAAATTGTTATAGCTAGGTTTACAGAAAATTTTGACAAACATTCTCCTGTATTTAGCCTTCCCTTTATCACTTATCACTTTTCAAACATGTAATACAATTTTAAAAAAATTTGAGTACAAGTATTGTAATGATAATTAAATAGCATAGATAAAAATAAATTATATATGTTAAATATAGTCACATATGTTATGTTTGTAGTAAACACAGATAATATTAGTTTTCACTGAAGAGCAGAATGATTCTGTGAATTGCTACTTTACAATTTCCACTAACTTCGACAACCCTGATACTTTAAGAAGCAACTGAATCTCAGAGGTGTTCTTAGACCGAGTGATTGGTACCTGGATGTTCAATCTAGTATATTTTGTTAACCTGTACATGTATGTTTTAATACGTTTTATAACAATGGTACATTTGGCAATAAAACTTTTTAAAATAATTTTTATATGTAGACTAATATTTCTTCTCTTCTCTCCCAGAATACCCTTTTTCTGTAACTTAATGACAGATGCAAATTGGGCTCTTATTTCTCTACTTGGTTTTATATGGACTATCTTTGTCCTGCTAACTGAAAGGTTTAAATGTCTGTCTCCCTCATTGATTAGGAGCTCCATGAATGCCAGGATGGTTCCTGGTCTCTGCTTTGGTGTATCCCGAGTGCCAAGACATTGTAGATATCCCAGACCTATGCAGCAATGCATTAATTTGCAAAAATACATCATTATGACACAGATAATTCCTCAAACTTTTACTCAAACAGATTCAAAATCTCAAATTACTTCTTGCTTTCTCTTTGAGTTTGGTTAAGTCAGATCTCTTATGTTCATATTCTTGATCATACTCTTTTTATATGGTTGCCTTCAGGATCTAATGTAGTGAAGTAAAATGCTAAGGATGGGACTTACCATCTAATAAACCCTCAATGGTTGCCATATCTGTTTTCTTTTGTAGCATTGCAGAAATATTATGAACGTTGTCTTTAAAAAGCTAAACTTAAACAATTATTATGTGTCAATTCTAAAAATCTAAGAGAGAGAGAGAGAGAGAGAGAGAGGGAGAGACAGAGTTAAACATGTTCCCAGTGACTGTTTTCTGTCAAATGAGATCTTTAGGTGTTCTCTTATGGTTGAAATTCCCTTACAGAATTTAATTGTATAGAAGACCAAACAGTACTGAACCCAATTATTTCTGAACAAAAGTTGATGATGATACAGTTTAGTGGCATACAAAAGCATACTAAGAGGAAAAGCGGTGAATAAATGCATCAGCAAGAGCATTCAACACACAGAAAGTGTAATTTGTTGTGTCACTGTAAAAACACATCAAAGGGCTGCTAGGTCACTTCTTTTCCCATGTTTCATATTAGGTCACAGGAAACTTTTCACATCCAAGAGATATTATAACAACATGTCAGGGCCTTTTTAGGTTTAATGATAGAAGACATGTTATAGTGGAAGGGAGATAAACTTTGAGCTGGGGAGAAAAGAATGTCCTTTCCAGTTGAAAAGAAGCAGGAGGCACGGAAACTTCAGCTGTCATCAGAGCAAAAGAAAACAGTACCTGGATGTTTGGGGAACCCTTTGGCACTAGTCTACAAGGAGGAGATGGAAGAGACTAATGTCAGACACATGCCAGACAGATGCCAGACACATGCTGTGGTTAGAGTTTTGCCAGCCCAAAGGAAAGTTTAGCATAATTTTTAGTGTATTTTTAAAGATAACTAACTCCACCTCCTTTTTCTTGCTTTCTTTCTACAACTCCAAGATTACTTGTGATTTCTGAGAACTGCTGCATAATGAAAGAAAAAAAAAACTCTATTAAGGAAACAAATACAAAGTAAAAAAAGTTAAAGTTATCCAGCAACTAAAGCTTCATGGTTATGTAATTTTATGAGGTTATGAAATATTTAAAGTCATTTGTGTTCGCCTACTGTTCCTTAGGATTTCTATTCCTTGCAATCTTTTCTCCAAGTTCTTCAACCTCTAGCTTGGTTTAAACTTAGAATTAAAAAACTGTCATCCATATTCCTTTTCTTTCCCTCCTTCCTATGTTTTTCTTTGAATATTTACAGTTATGTAATTCATTGGAAGCTTTCAACAAATTGTCCTTTGTTGTGATAACCTTAAGGGGTAGGCCATATTACTATTCTTCCCCTATTAAACAACAAAATTTAACTAAATAAAGCTATTGCTTAGAGAAGGTAAGAGGTTTGCTGAAGGTCTCAGGGTCACAGTAGGAAGTGGAGCAGCTGAGCTTCACGTAGAAGTTCACTGTAAGTTCTGTACTCTTAGACACTAAGCAACGCTGTATTTTTATTGTGCACAAACATCATCAAAATAGCAAGATAAATGTTTTTTATACATAGGTAAAAGTTATGTCTTCTCCCAAATCCCAAAAGCCTGAATTAGACATTTTGCCAAGCATGCATTTTTACAAGTCAGAAGCTGGCTGAGCATTTTAATATGAATGGTACAAACCTTACCTTTCCAAGACAGCTCCCTGCAAGACAGAGTTTGATTTGATGTAACATGTCTTAGTTTTATATATTCAATTTGCAATATGTTATTCTCCAGTGGTTTTTAAGGTCTCCTGGCAAGTACTGTACTGAAATGACGAGGTATGGAGAAAGCTTGAACATGTAATTACGAATAGCTTCAGGAGGGCTGAAAATGTAGTCCTGCTTGCTGTATGTTTACCAGTTGCAGTGCAAGTGTAGATTTGACAAGGTTTTGTAAGAGACGTTTTGACTACTTATGCTTGTATTTAGAGGATTGTTCAATAGTTTGCCTTCAAAAAAAAATTCATAGGTTGAATTTTTTATTGAAGTCTCTACCAATGAGACTGAAATGTTTAGGTTCCTCAGACATGAAATAAACCTAAAGTAATCTTTTATTTTTCAGTTGTTCACTAACATTTCAGGATGAATGTATATAGAAAAAGATAATTTGTATTTATATTATTTATATTTATAGCCTGGGAAAAGTTTAGCAACTTTTGAACTCTAAGAAACAAATTATACATGCAACTTTTGGTTACAATTTTAAGTGGCATTAATTACTGCCTTGCACATCTCAATCTATATTGCTCTGGACAATCATAGTCATCCTGACTAATCACTGGCAGAAAGGTGGTGTATGCATAATATTGTTGTTTTTATTCTTTGTTTGCTGCACATTTCAAAAACTTTCTTGAACTTCTGCTCTGCATTAGAAGCAAACTCCAGCAACCCAGCTATGTAAATGATGCCATAATTATAAAATGCTCTTTTATTTTTCAATGAGATAGAACATTCTAATCCTACCGATGAATCCTCTTGGAAAATGTGAGACTGAATGGAATATTAAAAGCTATTAAAAAACTAGAACTTTAAAAATAAAAATAAAGATTCAGAATCAGTCTTTCCACCTATTCTTATGCTTTTCTAAAGTGATTGTTGGGCTGGGGATTTAGCTCAGTGGCGTAAGCACCTGCCTGGCAGGCATGAGATTGTAAGTTTGATCCCTAGTACCAAAAAAATAAAAGTGATTGTTGTTTGTGTCTAAAACGTGTATTATTAATGCAGTCTAATATATAATCTGCTATAGACTTAATACCACAGATATGTGCATGATCATACGTGGACAAGTGCATATGTGTCTCAGTGACTTATTTCTTGGTGAGGAACTAGTAGAAACACTTTGACACATTTATCTCCATGGCCCCAATTCTTGATTCCAGTAGCACAGGAAAACTTGGTTTGTCCAGTGAGTCAGCTGATCTGATAGTTTGTGTTAACAAGTATGAGCCTAGGTCATGCTGGAAAAAAAAAGGCAATTTCCTCTGCCAGGAAAAATTACACTGAAAATGTATGATATTGTGGAAAGAGCAGGTGGTTCTAGCCTAGGCATACAGGATGAGATCAAAATATAAGGTGAATATTTAAATTTAAAAGATGGATTACAGTAAAAGACACATTGCCATTCACTGGCATCAAAATATTTCCCCCTCAACTGCAACCTACTTGTCACATTTTTCTTGACATTTTTTTGGAGCAGTTCTGGAATTCCTCTTTCATGTCTTGTGAAGTGTGATAAAAAAAATATAGTAAATGCTACTGCTGGGTGTCATCCAATAGAAAGGCAAACTTGTAAAAATATTTCAGTGTGTCCCTCATTCACTGTGCTCACAGCATCTGGCACCTTGTGACTTCTGGCTCTTCCTGGAAGTCAAAATGACAGTGAAAGGTCCACATTTTGAATCATTCTAGGACACTGAAGAACCCATCGCAACACAACTAAAGACACTCATGAAAGAAGAGTTCCACAGCTACATCACAAAAACCATGAAGCATGTGTGTTTGAAAGTGAGGGGGTAGTATTTCGAGGAGATTATGAGCAATGTGCTTTTTACTATAATAAATTTCTCCTCATTTAAATATTCACCATAGTTTTGATCACACCTTCTACATGTATATATTATCCTGGAAATAATTTTTTGTTCTCTATTGGTTGTTCTACAGGAACTTGATTTTAAGGTTTAAATATCTCCACATTGCTAGGTGACAGATACTGGCCATTGTCTCTTATTCCTGTTGTCCTACTTTTTCTTCAAATATTTCCTAAAATAATTCAGATATGGAGAAATTGATATGTCATTAGGATACTTCAACTTTTAAGTTAATAGGATCCTAGACAAGCAATAATAAGAACCTAATTCCCAAGTCACTGGGCATATCAGTGTTTCTGAGCTAGTCAAGGTTAAAAACATGAGGGGATTCACGGCTCAGGGAAGGGCAGGGAAGAGGATCTGAGGTCACTAATGATGGCAAGGTAGCAAAAAAGGCACTGTTTTCTCTTTCACTTTTGTTGGAATGAGCACCCTTCTAAAGTGTGATTCTGTGCTTTCTAACTTGACACTCCAGATTTGAGTATTTTTTTCTTTTCCTTTTTGTTGTTGTTGTTGTTGTTGTTTATGGTACTGAGGATTGATTGCAAGGCCTTCTCATTGAGCTATATCCCCAGTTCCTTTTTCTTATTTTGAGTTTCCCAGGCTGGGCTGGAACTTGCCATTTTCCTGTCTCAGCCTACCAGAGTGCTGGGATTACAGGTGTGCATCACCATAACAGCTTTTGTTTTTCTTTCATACCTTTTTTGGGGTATAATAGACACAACATGATTCATTATGAGCACATAACTAACCACAGTGCCTTTGAAAGCTGCTAGTCCATTTGAACAGAAAACGACTCAATTGGCACAAATGTTTGTGTTGTGACCAAGGCTGAGACAGAGAAGACAGCTCATGAAGGTTTCACACAGAAAATTCAAGCAGGGATCCAGTGAGTTCTGGAGGCTGAGAGCACCTGAAAGAAAACATTGCTGGCTAGCAGGGTGTGGTGGCGCACACCTTTAATCCCAGCACTGGGGAGGCTGAGGCAGGAGGATCATTGTGAGTTTGTGAGTTCAAGACCAGCCTGGGCTACAAAGTGAGTTTAAGGCCTGCCTGAACTGCAGAGTGAGACCCTGTCTCAAAAAACAGGGCCGGGGATTTAGCTCAGTGGTTGTGAGTTCGATTTCTGGTACAAAAAAAAAAAAAAAAAACATTGCTGGCTGAAATTGAGTTTATGTAACCTGGAAAAAAAAATGTACTGATCTAAAGTCCCAGCCAAGGTTGAGATTTGCCCTAATACTTCTCTGTTCATGGCACGGAGTGAGATATTTATAATATTACCCATACAACCATGGCAGTAAAGAAAACATACAACAAAGCAATTTATTTAAAATTATGAAAACCATGGTGATTATTTAGATATCATTTCCAACGATTCATTCATAGACCTTTAAGTCTGTCTGTTTTATTCCCTGCCACAAGTAATGTTGTTGTTTTATGAATAAACAGTTTAATCTTTGGTAAGCTCCTTTTCTCTAATTTATGGCATTTGGCTCAAAAACTTCCCAAGCAGCCGGGGAGCTTAGTCACAGATGTCAGCACCGGGTGGTAGCAAAAGCCAAGGGCTGACTTCAAAGAGTTAGGGAAGATTTGCAGCCACCTAATAAAAAGAACGGATGCTGCAGGCATCATAAGTTAAAGAAGAAGTCTGAACTCACATGTGAAAATGAGAAATAAGACAACATAGGCTGGGAGTGGTGAGTTCCAAGTTTCCTCACTCTTCACAAACAACCTGTACATATATATGTATCTTCCTTCTCTGAACTGTGCCCCCAAATTAACTTTGTCTCCAAGAACACCTCTGTTACTCTGCTCAAAACTCCTTTACATAGAGCCAGACAAGAAAGACATTTACTGTTTGAGGATTTTGTGCGTTGGATTGTGCATCGTAGTAACAGTGCCCTTTTCTGCATATATCCAAGGGTTCTAAAGATGTCATCTAGTCTCCATCTTTGGGTCAGCCTCCCTAGTTTTTGCCCTTTTACACAAATAGATTCTTAACACAAAATAGCCCCCAGCAGATGCAGGGTTATAATCTTTGATGTTCAAAAATCTCAACAGATCTCCAGCACTCCTAGCAATTCATGCCAAGACCTGATTGATTGAGGCTGGATTTCATGCCTGATGACACAGTTGTGGAGGAAGGTGGATCGCCGCAATTTGAGACATGATAAGGGAGAGAAGGAATGTTCTGCAAAGTATAAAGGGAAGGACTGTGTTACTAGATGTTGTGGTTTGGTTACCATAGAGTGTATCCCTAGGAACTCATGTGCTGGAAGCTTGGGTCCCAAGGTGGTGGTGTGAGGGATAGTGAATCTACAAGGGGCGGGGTCTAATGGGAGAAAGTTAGTTCACTGCAGGTGCTGCCCTTGGAAGAGATTAAGGTATTTCTCATTTAACAATCCTGTTACAACCAGAGCAAGGCTGGATCCTCTCTCCCCACTGATTTCTGTCTCACTATGTGACCACTCCCTCTAGCATATGTCCATTCCATGATGCCATCTGCCATGCTGTGATACTGCTAAGTGAACCCTCATCAGAGACCTAACTGATGGGACTGTTCAAACTTGGGCTTTCTGCCTCCAAAATTGTGAGCTAAGAAAACCCCTTTTCTTTATGAAGTTCCCAGCTTTGGGGACTCTGTTATAGCAGCAAAAAAAATGGCTTAATACACTAAAAAAGCAAAGATGCAAGTAACACAGTAACTTAGGTGTATCACAGGCAACAGGACCATACTAAACTTTTTCTCTAAAAGATAATTACTTGTTAACTAATTTTACTGAATGGTTATTTTGGGGATAAAGGATGGTGAGGTAACCAAGATGTTCACAATATCAAGAAGATGCTAGTACCCTCAAAACAGCCAGGAAATGGTAGTATGATGGGAACTGAGAAGCTAGTGAGTGTAACAGGAATCAGGACCCAGAAGAAGAGTAGCCCCAGGGCAAAGTGGGCACCATGCAGGAGGATCAGCCACAGCTGTGATGCTCCCTGTAGTGAGGAGGGAGGGAGCTCCAGGTTCTCTCTGTCTTCCTCTCTTCAGTCTCCTTGTAGTATATCTCGCTGGCTGAAGGTTGTCAGAATCAATTGAAAAATATATAAGTTCATAGCTTCTGGGAAGTGAATGCTAAGATGTATCTAGAGGTACAAGAGATTATTAGAGGTGACACCTCTGAAAGATAAAGAGAACAAGAAAAGGGGGGAGGGAAGACTCCTGGAGCCAATACTGAAATGAGGCCAATGAAAAGAGAGAAGACAGATCAGAAGATTGGGTGATAAGGGCATCAGACTGTGGTGGTTTTCATACAGACTCAGTTAGGCTAACAGTTTATGCTGGCACCCAAATCCTCCAGACTGGAGTCTAGGACCCCCACCAGCTTCAGTCATTGAGTAGGTAGCAGGGGGTCTCAGCTTTGAAGATGAGGCACATCCTGAAGGGTCCCTCTGCTGGGTGCTTTCAGCTCCCTGCTTCTCTGCAGCAGGTTGTTTCTTGAATGGAGTTGTGGGCATCTAATGCCCATCACAGCTGCAGCAAGGACATCTGGAAAAAAGGTTACTGAGGGCTGTCCCCTGCCACACAGAACAAATAGGATGAGAATGGGAACAGAGCTAAGTGGAAACGGGCTGATGACTGGCACACTGGTAAAGAATGTAAATCTTGAATAATCATATTCATTGGTTATGTCATGAGTTTTACCATGCTTTGATTTGGTATCATAGATTTGTTTATTTGTTTTTGTAGTTGTTATTTGTACCTGTTCACAGTACATACTGATTACATTCGTTGTGGAGTAGTACGTGTACATAATACATTTTAGTTCTTTTTACTTCTCCTTCCCTCCCCTTCCCCTTCCACCTTCTTCTCTTCGTCCTTTTCCCTTTCTATATCCCTGTTTCCTATTTTATATCTTTCCATTTGCTCTTCATTTATACTTTGGGTTTCTCATACGAGAAGCCATGTGATATTTAAGCTAATATGTCTGATTAATTTTACTTAAAATTGGTATTGAGATGCATCTGTTATCCTACAAATGGCTCAAGTTTACCCCTCTTTATGGCAGAGTAGTACTCGCTTGTGCATAAAAAGTATATTTTCTTTATCCATTCATCTGTTGATGGATAAAATGGCTACTTCCAAGATTTAGCTATTTTGAATTGTACTTCTGTCAACATAAGAATTCATGTTCCCCTGGGACTATGGATTTAGAGTTAAAATTATCTCTTTTTAAGATACCAGTTCCTCTTCAAACAATAAATTTTATGTTTAAATGTTAAGAATCCATATAATGAAGACATAACCTACACAATGGGAGAAAATATTTACAAAGTATTCATCTGGTAAGAGGTTAATATCCTAAACATATAAAGAACTCAAAAAAGTCAACAGAAAAAAAAAACAATTAAAGAATGTGGGACAAATCTAAGCAATTTTCACACAAGCAGACATACAAATGGCCAACAAATATACTAAAAAGCACTCAAAATCACTTACGATCAGAGAAGTATAAATGAAAATCATGCAGAGATATTACCTCACCCCAATAAGAATTGCTATTATCATAAAGACAAAAGATGACAAGTGCTGGTGAGAATGTGGAGAAAAGAGAATCCTTGCACTCTGCTGATGGGAATAAAAGTTAGTAGAGCCATTATGAAAAATACTATGGATATTCCTTAAAAAGTTAAAGAATAGAACTACTGTATGATCCATAAATCTTACTGCCAGAAATGTATCCCAAGGAAATGAAATCAGTATTTTGAAGAGACACCTACATCTCATGTTTACTTCAACATTATATATAGTAGCCAAAAAATAGAAATATTTAGTTATGACTAAAACTCCAGCTCCTTTCCTTGAGAGATTTTATCCTAATTATTGTAATATATATCCATGTTGCCAACTAATCAAAATGATGCTGAGACCAGTTTTTACAAATACAGTACATATTGTTGTTCATATATAAAAATTTAAGAATGTTTTTCATTGGTCAAAATAAGATTTTAATATGGTTCTCATATATTATCAAAAATTTAGAACCACAGCTAGAGAGATTTGTGACAAAATGTCAGACTCCATCAATAAAAGCGATGTAAGAACCAGTGGGTTACAATTGCTATCAATCAGAAACAGTTTCTGAACCTAGGTATCAGCTCTAATGCTCGTGCTTTGATTATACATGCCTTTGTATACATACTTTGATTACACATGCTTTGATTAAAATTTGTTCTTGCCTAAATTCCAAGTAATCATACAGATAATACCAATAACAAATATGCTAGATTCCTTTTTCTAGGATCCACCAGATCTTGTACAGAGAAAAGGTTATATGATACATATTGTGGCCTTAACTAACTGTACTCAACAGACCTTAAATGATACAACACCTGGTTTCTCATAAGTGACGAGGTAAAATTAATTAGACAGGCCATCATCCAAAATCATACGGCGTTACACATTCTAACAGCAGTGCAGGAGATACTTGTAAATTGTAAAAACTAAGTATCGAAAGTACATTCCTGATTCTTTTGCTAAGGTATCAATAATTATTCGAGATATTAGACTACAAATCAATGATACGTCAGACTCTAAGATTCCCTGGGCCTTATCCTTATCCTCCTTGTGGGAAGCTGTCAGTAGCTCCACTTGGTGGAAATCCTCATTAACTGTACTCATAATTATCCTGTTGATTCTAATATTTGGCCCGTGCATACTTAAATATTTCTTTGGCTTTGTCTTCTCCAGACTTAAAGCTGCACATCTGCCCAAGATGAAAATGCCTGGTGTCTATTGAGGGCCTTTAGATAGACCTTCTGTAGAGTATCTCTGACTGTCAATCAACAACTACGACTCCATTTAGCCTGAAGAAGCCAGATCTGTCATCACTGATTACACCTTCATGGCAGTTTGGGGTATTTCTTCGAGGGGGGGATGTTATAGACAGCTGAGTTAATTAGAAATATTATAGGTAGTCAGAGAGGGCTAGTCCCTTGAAGGAGCCAGATATCTTGCAGCCTTATACAAGACAGACACCTCTGCTGTAGGATAGATCTCAAGACAAAAGCCTAAACAAATGCACCCACACTCTAAGTATAAACATTGGGAATTGATATTCTAAATAGATATCAATCACCTTGAGGAAGCTACAAGGAACCATTAACTCAACCCCTTACCAGCAAAGACCTTATTCTGTATTCATGCCCACTTACTACATGACTCACCTCCCCATTTGATCCAATTTAATCAATTTTACCTGAGTAATTACACTCATAATCTTACCAGTTGACTGGTAATTCTGTCCCACCTCATGCCTGCCTGCCTTGAGAGTTCCCATTTTTCCCCACCTTGGACCCATCTTACCTCATGGTTTTGCTCTATGAAAATCCCTGAAAAAGGCAGAATCCTTAGCAACTCACTCAGGACCCCTTTTGTCTCTCTCTCAGACAGAAACTTTCTTTCTCTTACTAAATATATTCTGTTCTAAAAAAGAAAAGAAATGAAATAGAAACAACCAAAGAGTCCATCAGCTGATGCACACATAAAAGATGTAAATAAACACTATGCAATGCTATTCATCTACAAAAAAGAATAAAATCCTGTCATTTGCAACAACATGAATAGAACTAGAGATCACTGACAACTAAACCAGGTACAGAATGACAAACTGTAGGAGATCAGATAATGAGAATCAAGACCTAACTGACCTCTTTTGTGAGCACAAAGGAGAAAAACAGCAAGCTGTGCTCCCTTTGCAACATGTAAGCATGCTGGCATGTTGCAAGTTCCATGGTAGAGTCAACACTGCAGAGATCCACGTGTTCGCAGCACCTCCTTGGTAGGGTTCAGTTCACCCAGGCAAGTGATAAGAGTGCTGCACCTCTGGCCTAAGTAGGTCCTGATAGCTTTAAGAGAGTCTTTCAGCCATTTATTGCAAGGCTCTTAGTCAATTTATGGGTCAAGAATCTGTTGAAAGAATGGAAGGTTTAAATTACTAACAGGGCCATCCACCTGTTGATAGAAAGATGCCTATACCCATAGAAAAGTCTATCAGAGGAATGAAAGGAAAGATCCTGGCTATGAGACAAATTTTTAATGGAGGTCATTGTGGCTTTTCCTTATCGAAAAACTGCTTTCTCATTAAAATAGAAAACTGATGTTCCTGTTTGGGTGGATCAATGGCCACTACCAAAGGGAGACGCTAATTCACCTGTGGGGGTTAATAGAAGAGCAGCCAAAGGTGAGACATACTGAGCCATCCACTAGCCCTTGGTATACTCCTGCTTTTGTTATACCAAAGAAAACAGGAAGGCAGAGGCTTCTTCAGGATTTAAGAGCTATTAATGCATGTGTTTACCCTATGGATGCTCTGCAGCCTAGACTTCCCTATCCCACTGCAGTCCTACAGGACTGGTCTATGATAGTTATTGATCTTAAGGATTGTTTTCTATCATTACCTTAAGTCTGCAGGAACAACCTTATTTTGTTTACTTTTTCTGTTCCTGCCACTAACTTTGTTGAGCCTTTGCATAAATATTAATGGACTATTTTGCCACAGGGTATGGAGGACATTCCCACATTGTGTTAGTACTTTTTGGTCATGCTTTAGATCCTGCTAGAAAAAAACTCCCTCAAGCCTATATAATACATTATATTAATGCTATATTGCTTGCTGTCAACTCTCAGCAACAAATTACCTTTCTTTTTGCAGAAACTGAATGAGTTTTGATACAGCATGTGTTATGTATATCTTTAATAAAACTATCTCCCCTATAGTTACTTGGAACTCTGGTAATGGAAAGAGCAGTTTGAGTCCAGAAATTAATATTAAGAAGAGGCTCATTGCAAACATTAAATGATTTCCAAAAATTACTGGGGGACATTAATTGGACTTGCCTAAAATGAGAATACTTAGATACCAGTTGAGCAATCTGTATAAAACATTATAAGGAGATACAAATTTGAATTCTGTCTTTATTCTTATACCTGAATTCCTTAAAGAGTTCCAGGTGATAGAAGCCACTTTGGCAAATAAACAAATGTTTCAAGTTATTCTGACTGTGCCTCTTATGACAGACAAATGAGCTATAGCAAATGGTATAATACTTATATCCCAATTTGGCAAACTTCAGTACATGCATGTTAGTATAGATACTAATACTCATTTTATGCATGCTACATACATATTCAGCAACATTATCCCTTGGCATTTGCAATAATGGGATCCCTAAGAAAGAAGAAGATAATGGCCCTGCCTCTACAACTGGAAGCTTTCAAAGATTTTTGCAACAATAGAATGTTATTCATTCTACTGGCTTTCCTTATAATCCACAAGGGCAAGCTATTGTTGAGCACACACATCTGACGTTAATCAGCAATTACAAAAACAAAAAGGGGGAATAAGTCATAATAAGCCACAACTTGCCTTGATCTTACAAAATTTACCTTTAATTTTTTGAATCCCATTGGTGATATAGATAGCACCCTGGCAGAATTACATTGGTTAGAAATACAAGAGCATGAGAAAAATGAAAAAGCACAAGAGTTATGGTGGTTTCCAGAGACGGAGAAATGGGAAGGACCAATTGCCATGTTGATGTGGCAGTGGGAGTTTGCTTGTGTTGTTGTAGGAAATGGACAGATGGTGTAAGTGCCCTCTAGGAGTGCATGATCATGGAGGACTTGCCCCCATGACACTCCCCTGGTGAAACTTGATTCTGCCTTCCTCACCAGTGAGACCCTTCTCCCAGATGACAAATGAAGATAACTACCCAGGAGGTAGAAAATGTTATCTATCAAGGCTTGCCCAGAATGCTTGATAACCTCATTGCTATGATCAATATCATAGCATACTCATAGCTATATGCCTACCCTAGATGAGAATGTCTGGTGTCTATTGAAGACCTTCAGATAGGCCCTCTGAGGAGTATCACTGACTGTTGATCACAACTACGCCTCTCTTCAGCTGGAAGTAACCAGAATGATCTTCATCCCTTACCTCCTCATAGCAGTTAGGGGTACTTTTTTAGATTGGGGCCAACTAAGTTAGTTAGCAATATTATAGCCAATCAGACAGGGTGAGGCCCTTGAGAAGAGCTGGTAAAAATACATTAGAATTGTGGATGGAGGCATGGTCCTTAAAGGCTGGACCTCAAGACAAAAGATAGAATAACTACACCTACATATTTCCCCTAGGAATTAATATCAGTGATTGATATTCAGCTGCTGCTATTACAAAAACAAAAAGGGGGAATGTGGGAACCAGATAATGAGAATCAAGGCCTAATTGGCCTCATCTGTTGGTACAAAGGAGAAAAACGACAAGCTGTGCTCCCTTTGCAACATGCAGGCATGCTGGCATGCTGCAAGTTCCAGGGAAGTGTCAACACAGCAGAAGTCCAGGTGCTTACCTGGGTATAAATATAGGTAACAGTGGGTGGATGAATCTTCTGCTACTTTAACTGCTTGCTCCTCTGTCTAAGTAAATAAAAGTGAGATGAGGCAAATGCTCAGGGCTCTTTTTTCACTAGAGGCAAGAGGTCCCTAGCCCTTCTCTTCAAATGAATTCTGTCTTTTTGTCTTTCATCCTGTTTGCCCCCAGTCAGGGACAAACTTGCAGGCTTGCTCATACAATAAGCCTTACATGATCTCACTCATATGTGGAAATTAAAACAGCAGCCGTCACAGAAATTGAAAGCAGAATGGTGGTAACTAGAGACCAGAGAGGGTAAGGGATGTGAAGGACAGGCAAAGGTTAGTCAATGAGTATGTAGATATAGTTAGAAGAATTCTGTTGTGCTATTGCACAGTAGGGTGATGTAGACAGCAATTAAGTATTCTATATTTTTAAAAGTGGAAGAAACAATTATATATGAATTTTTTCACCCTAAAGGCATGATAAATGTTTGAATTGTTATGTTTAATCTGATCTAAATGTTACACAATATATACATTTATCAAACATGATACAATTTTTATGACTTTATAGTGCACTTAAAATAAATTTAATTTTAAAAAAGAAGAGCCCATATGAGCGATTTTAGAAAGGAAACTTTATTATGGACTAAGAATGTGAAGCTAGAGCAAAATTCACATCTCTTGATTTAGTTTTCTTTTTTGGTAGATATTAAAACAATCACAGTTTGAGTGAAAAGTTCCAATTCATACTAGTAACTTGTAACAGAAACAAGAGTAGAACACTGTTTGCTCCCCACTCCATGGAAATTAATGATCTAATGTTTAGTTAAATTTAACAGTTAATGCTTAGTATTCCCCCACAAGAGAAACTAGACCATTTTGTATTTAAGTGTATCCCTGTGTAAAAGCAAAAGAAACCAAGCTTCACTGACAGTTTATTCCTTAAGCTGATTTTTTTATTGAAAGGTTAATTAAAGACATCTAGCTGAAGAATAAATAAACATAATCACTTTTATCACTTTTTCAGGAATAACAAAGCCAGGATAAGGAAAATCTATGTTATTAGGTTGGAAAGTATCAACCTGAGTACAGGTTCACAAGGAATCAACTTTTTAAAACTTTCTATAACTGTTGTATATACAACTTTAAATATACTTTAAATTGCTTCTTTATAAAGAAAACAGAATGGCAAAATCATAATAAAAATTCTTAGAACTGAGAGTCTGAGAGTAATTTGTATAAAGAGTTGTAATGAAATTTCAAGTTAATTGTTTCTGTTGGGATTTTGGTAATACTCAATTATAGCCTCCTTGAAGCTTTCTAAATATATGCAATGTTATGGTCCTGTACTGGATAAGCACTGTGGTTTTATTACTGCTTAGCTGTTATAAAATGTTGAATTATAGACTATCAATCCTGTAATATATCTGCTTACAAATAGTTGCACACTGGAATGTTGCAGTTGAATTGCTTAGGTTGCTAGATGATAGACTACAGAGCATTATTTACAAAAACTGTCTCTAGGAGGTATTTAAGCACACATATACATTATCATCTACAAACTGTGACTAAACCTTATGGGAATCTGTAGCTCATGCTATATTAGATTTTCCTGCAAGAAAGTATACAATGACAAAAATGATTAAATTTACAAAACTAGAAGAAGATCAGCATCTCTGGAGTAGTGCTATTTTATTTTTATTTTGATCTTAGAAGGGTAACTTATAAACTTTGCTGAGTGAGGTACTTAAGTTTAAGGAAACAGAAAGGAAATGATAGGGAAATGTAAGCATCATTTAAAGTCCTTACAAAACTCAATAGGAATTTTGCAAACATATAACCACTGCAGCCTAATGAATAAACACGTACTTAATGATTATCAACCTAGGAGAATATCTCCAAGCAAGAGCCAAACAAATAGAACGTATTTATGGTTTCTTTAACTGAAAGACCAATGAAAAGTTTAAAAATAAACTCAAGTAGTAGTGATATTCAGGATTGCAGTCTTTGAAATCACACTATAATATGCTAAATAAGATTGAAAAATCCATTTTAATGCACAATTTTAAAGTAATCTTCAAATATATACTTCCATAATATACACTTTCAAGTAAGACTCTAAAATAATCTGAATGTTAAAAATATATTTGACCTGAGGTCCTGGTGGTGCTACACTCTGGGGTGCGCCCTGCCTAATTGCCAGGGTCCCAGAGATTCTGACTCCCACCCAGTAAGGCGGAGGGTCCAGCAAGACACTACGGGAGTGCACCCTCACTAGCTGAACAGAGGATCGAGCTCTACCCAGCCCAGCATCCGAGCACAATCCATCAGGGGAATGCCCAGCCAGCCTCACAGACACAGAGGTACTGAGCCCAGCCAAGCCCAGATCCCCAGAGCTGCTCATCAGGGAGTGGCCAGTATAGCTACAGGGACTTGGAGACCATGAACTCTGCCCATTAGAGCACAAGGCGTGGTCTCCATTGTTCAGAGGTGCAGCCACACAGCAGGTCCTAGAGGTTGCAAACCCCACCCAACCAGGAACAAGGCCCCAGCACTATACGCCTGGGACACACTCAGGCTTGCCATATGCTCTAGAGTCTCTGAACTCCTTGCAGCCAGATTCAAGGTCCTGGTGGTGCCACACTCCAGGGTGGGCTCCACCTAGCCACCTGAGTCCTGGAGATTCTGAATTCCACCCAGCCAGGCTGAAGGTGCAGGGACATACCCCAAGGGTGCATCTCTGCAAACCACCTGGGTTGCAGAGATTCTAAACTCTACACAGCCAGGTTTTAGGCCCTGGCAACAAGCTCCAGGAATGTGACCCTGCTAACTACAAGGAGGGTACAAACTTTGTCCAGCCCGGCATCCCAGAGCAACCAAACAAGGTATATTAAGGGAATACACTGCTAGCCTCACAGACCACAGAGCACAAGGGTCCAGTACCATAATCTGGGTGCGTGCCCTAGCTAGCCATGGTGATATTGGAGAATTGAATCTCTACCCAGCACAGTGTTCCAGTACAATTCACCGGGAGGCTGCCTGCCCAGCCATACAGGTCTTAAAAGAAAATGCCAAAATGAAAGAGCAGGAGGCAGTCTCAACCTGTCAGCCCACTGAGAACAAACTCAAGAGACACTGAAATGGAAGACACTGGGAGTCACACAACTGAACTTTCTGAAATGATAGTAAATGAAGTAAAGAAACAACTCCATGAAACTATAGAGAAACTCAAATCAGAAATAATCTCTCAGATAAAAAATGTAATGACAATCATTGTGAAAGAAATGCTGTGTGTATCTAAAGAAGATCAAGAAAAAATTGAAGAACATAAGAAAATGATGGAAACTTTGAATGAACAAAATAAGACACAAATAGAATACATGAAACAGATTCAAAGGGAAATTCAGGGAATTAAAAATTCCATGGTAAGTTGGCAAACCACTTGAATGAAGCTGAAGATAGAATCTCAGACCTTGAAGACAGCATGGAAGCTTATGATCATGAAAGAAAAGATCTCTTAAAAATAACAAGGAACCAGGAAACAACAATTCAACAGTTGCAAGATGATGCCAAGAGAAATAACATAAGATTAATAGGAGTCAATGAAAAAGCAGGGGTCAATACTAATGACCTGCAAAGACTATTTGCAGAAATAATAGCAGAAAAATTTTCCAAACATGGGAAAAGAGTCTAATATACAGGTAGGTGAGGTATACAGAACCCCAATTAGCCACAACCAAAATAAATATTCACCCAGACATATAATAATTACAGTATCAGAAATACAGCACAAGAACAAAATACTAAAAGCTGTCAGAGAAAAGAAACAGATCACCTATGAAGGAAAGCCTATCAGAATCATGGCAGACTTCTCAACAAAAACCTTTAAGTCAACAAGAGCTTGGAGTGAAGTATTTAAAATCCTGAAAGAAAACAACTTTCAATACAGATTGATGTATCCTGCAAAACTATCTTTAAAAACTGATGGAGAAATAAGATACTTCCATGACAAAGAACAACTGAAGAAATTTATGGCCACCAAACCAACACTACAAAGAGTACTGAAAGATACTCTAGAAAGAGACAAAGATAGCTACAATCTTAAGAACAACAAAAGGAAACCACTAAGTAGGGCAAAAAATTAAACAGAAAATGTAGAAAACCAACAACAAAAAGATATCATGACAGGGATGAGTCAGTACATAACAGTTATATCAATCAATGTAAATTGTCTCAACTCACCAATAAAAAGAAACAGACTGGCAAAGTGAGTTAAGAAACAAAATCCAACAATACACTGTGTACAAGAAACACATTTCACTCAAAAGGAAAGTCACAGACTAAAAATCAAAGGATAGAAATCAATATTCCATTCAACAGGCAACCAGAGAAAAGCAGGGGTAGCTATTATGTTTGCAGACAATGTGAATATCAAATGGAGAATGATCAAAAGAGATAAAAAAGGTCTCTACATACTTGTTAGGGGAAAACTTCAAGAGGAAGAGATTACAATCATAAATATATATGCATCAAATATGGGAGCACCCAACTATGTAAGACAATTCTTAATAGACATGAAAAACCAAATAAACAATTATACAGTTATAACAGGAGACCTTAAAACCCCACTTTCACAGACAGACAGATCAACCAAAAAAAAAAATCAGCAAAGAAATAACACAACTGAATCAAACTTACAAACAAATGGACCTAGTAGATGTGTACTGAGTGCTCCACCCATCAACATCAGAATATACATTCTTCTTATCTGCACATGGGTCATTCTCTAAAATAGATCATATACTGGTCCACAGAACATGCTTAAGTAAATGCAAAGGAACTGAAATATTTCAATGCATATTATCTAAGCATAGCACAGTAAAATTCAAATGAATGAAAAAAAAACCCACAAGAACCCCATAAACACATGGAAATCAAATAATACTCTCCTAAACAATCAATGAGTTACAGAAGAAATTAAAGAAGAAATTTAATAATATCTACAATCAAATGAAAATGCAAATACATATTACCAGAACCTGTGGGGCACAATGAAAGCAGTCCTCAGAGGGAAATTTATAGCACTAAACTCCCACATCAGAAAAATGGAAAGAACACACATAAATAACTTAATGAAGCACTTCAAACTTCTAGAAAAAGAAGAGCAAGTCAAATCCAAAGCCCAAAGAGGGAGGAAATTATCAAGATCAGAGCAGAAATTAATGCAATTGAAACTAAGAAAACAATACAAAGAATTAATGAATTGAAGAGTTGGTTCTTTGAAAGAGTAAATAAAATCGATAAACCCCTAGCCAACCTTATCAAAAAGAGGACAGAAAACTCAGATTCATGCAAAAAGAAATGAGAAGTTTGAAATTACTACAGACCCTGTGGATATACAGATCATCAATACCTACTTTCAAAATCTTTACTCCCATAGGTTTGATAACACAGAGGAAATGGACAGATTCCTATAAACCTATAAATTACCAAAACTGAATCAAGAAGATGTAAAACTGCTGAAAAACCCAATTTCAGCTAATGAAATTGAAAATGTAATTAGAACCTTACCAACAAAGAAAAGCCCAGGTCCTGATGGATTCACTGCTGAATTCTACAAGAAATTTAGGGAAGCCTTAATGTCAACACTCCTCAAACTCTTCAATGAAATTGAAAGCGACGCAAGTCTCCCTAACTTATTCCTAGAAGCAAGTATTATCCTAATACCAAAACCAGAGAAAGATCCACAAAAGAAAATTACAGGCCAATCTCTCTAATGAACATAGATGCAAGAATCCTCAATTAAATACTGGCAAATAGAATACAGCAATTTATTAGGAAGATTATACACCATGATCAAGTGGGGTTCATCCCAGGAATGCAGGGATGGTTCAACTTACGCAAATCAATAAATGTAATACACCATATCAACAGGGCCAATGACAAGAATCACATGATCATCTCAATAGATGCAGAAAAAGCTTTCGACAAAATCCAACTCTTATTCATGATAAAAAATCCACAGAAAATCAGAATAGATGGTCTCCACCCCAAGCCAAAAAAAACCACACATCATAAACCAACAGCCAACATCTTACTAAATGGAGAAAAACTGAAAACTTTCAACCTAAAATCAGGAACAAGGCAAGGATGTCCATTATCACCACTCCTGTTCAATATAGTTCTGGAAATATTAGCCAGAGCAATTAGAAAGAGAAAGAAATAAAGGGAATAAGGATACAAAAGGAAGAAGTAAAATTATCACTCTTTGCAGATGATATGATACTCTACATAGAAGACCCCCAAAAATCCATTGAAAGACTTCTAAATGTAATAACCAAATTCAGTAATGTTGCGGGATATGCAAGGTCAACACTCAAAAATCAATAGCATTCCTGTACACAAACAACAAAGTCACTGAGAGAGAAATAAGGGAAATCACACCCTTCACTATAACATCCAATAAAATGAAATTCTTAGGAATCAGTCTAACAAAGGAAGTAAAAAATCTATACAGTGAAAATTACACTACTCTGAAAAAGGAAATTGAAGAGGATTTCAGAAAATGGAAAGATATTCCCTGTTCATGGATAGGAAGAACAAACATCTTGAAAACAGTCATTCTCCCAAAATCGTTATACAGATTTAATGCAATCCTAACAGTAACATTACAGGTTTACAAAGCAGGATGATAGAAACTTGACAATGGTTGCAATATTGCATATCGTTATCTTCAAAATGATTGTTTACATTAACAGATATACTCTAGTTGTTTGTTTGTCTCTTTTGCTTTTTGTCTTTCTTATATGTCTTTTTTCTTTTAATTAATAAAAAAAATAAAAAAATGCAATCCTAATCAAAATACCACTTGCATACCTCATAGAGCTAAAGAAATCATTCCTGAAATTCATCTGAAACAAGAAGAGACCTAGAATAGCAAAGGCAAGGTGGGAGGTAACAAAGGTAAGGCAGGAGGCATCACCATCCCCGACTTGAAACTATATTACAAAGCTACTGTGATAAAATCAGCCTAGTACTGGAATAAAAACAGACATGAAGCTCAATGGAATATATTAGAAGATACAGCCACAACTACAAACACACTCAGCCACCTCATCTTTGACAAAGAGGCCAAACATGTACATTGGAAGAAAGATAGCCTCTTTAACAAATGGTGCTGGAAAAACTGGCTTTCTATATGCCATAAACTAAAACTAGATCCATGTCTATCATCATGCACTAAAATAAAGGCAAAATGGATCAAAGATCTGAATATTAAAATAGACACACTAAATTTGCTGAAAGACAAAGTAGGAAAAAATCTTGATGACATAGGAGTAGGCAGAGAGTTCATGAACAAAAATCAAACTGCACAGCAAACACTTCCCAGAATCAACAACTGGGATCTTGTCTTACTAAAAAGTTTTTGCATGTCAAAGGAAATCTCCAATGGAGTGAAAAGAAAACCCACGAACTGGGAAAATATCTTAGTCAATTGTCCATCAGACAAAGGACTTGTGTCTAAAACATATAAAGAATTAAAAGAAATCAGGCCCCCAAAATTCAAGGACCCAATCTAAAAATGGGCATGTGAGATGAATACACACTTCTCAGAGAAAGAAATAAAAATGGTAAATAATATATGAAAAAATGTTCAACACCAATGGTCATTCAAGACATGGAAATTAAAACAGCACTGAGATTCCATTTCACTCCATAAAGAATGACTATTATCAAGAAATCAACAAATAACAAATTCTGGAGGGGCTGTGGGGAAAAAGGAATCCCTCTACACTGTTGGTGGGAGTATAGACTGGTGCAGCCACTCTGGAAATCAGCGTGGATATTCCTCAAAAACCTAGGATCGGAGGTCCCATTTGACCCAGTTATTCCTGTTCTGAGTATCTGCCCAGAAGAATTAAAAACATCATACCACAGTGATGTATGTGCATGTATGTTTATGGCAGCACAATTTTTAATAGCCAAGTCTTGGAAACAACCTAAATGCCCATCAACTGAGGAATAGATAAATAGGTTGTGGTATTTTTATACAACAGAACACTACTCAGTCATAAAGGAGGATGAACTTGAGGCTTTTATAGGTAAATGGATGCAACTTGAAACCATACTCATAAGTGAAACAAATCAGACATGTGCGTGTAAACATCAGATAGTCTCACTAGTGTGAGAAGCTGGAAGAAACTATATATATATATATATATATATATATATAATAGTTAAGATAATTATACTATTGATTTCTCTGAACTTATTGAAGAGAAGTTTGTGCTAGTATTGTTTAAATGATTAAATGCAGATATCTTGTACTCTGAGTAACTGATTTGAAGATAACAATATGCAATGTAGATACCATTGGTATTCCTTGATTATTGTGCTTTGAAATTTTGTTCTTTTCCCTTTAAAATAAAATTTAAAATTCTTTAAAAATCACATAGAAATCTACCTACAATCTGATTATCCAAGGGAAACATGTAATTTTGGACCTGTTATTTTTTGTTGTCTTCTTTACTCACTCCTGAGACAAAATACCCAATATCCAACTTTAATGGAAGTAAGATTTGCTTAGACTCCCAGTTTGTAGAGGTTTAAGTCCATAATTAGATGACTGCAAGGCAGGGTAGCGTGACAGAGGGGAATCACAGAGGATAAACAGTCATCACAGAGGAGAAACACGGAAGGTAGACGGTAAGAGGCAGCAAAAGCAACATGTAGCAAGCAATGACAGCAGCCCTCTTTTGGCCCCTCATATTCTATCCAGGCTGCACACCATTGGGCCAGGTATCACTCACACCCAGGGTGGGGCCTCCTATTAGCCACATCCAGATCTAAGTCAAAGCAATCAGTGGACTAATTAAGTAACCACACGCCCTTAACACCAGCATCTCACACTCTAGATCCGGCCGCCTCTGAAAAGCCCTACCTATGAGTTCATGAGGATTTGGTGGCATATCTAGACACAAGCCATAGCATTCATTTTAATATAATTCTGATAATCCAAACAGTTTAGAAAAACACATTGTTACGGTTTATATCTAGGTGCTTTGCACCAATCTTTGGGCACTCACGCAAATGGGTCTTTGGGAATGGGACTGTTTCATACTCATCACTGGATTAATTCACTGATGAGTTTATAACTGAATGTGATGTTAGAAGATGAAACCTGATGGGAAGATGTGGGTCACTGGCATCATGAACTGGAAGGCTACGTCTCCCTCCCTCTTCTCTTGACCCATCTCTCTGATTCTTGCCTGCTATGCCAAGACCTGTTTCTCTCTGACAGGGCTTTTGCCATGCTGCCCTACCTTGAAACTAGCCAACTATGGACTGACACTTCTACAAACTATAAGCCAAAATAAACCCTTCCTCCTTTAATTTGCAGGTACTGTGTATTGTGTATTGGTGATGACAAAGTAACCAAGAGACACATAGAAGGATAGTCTATTATTGATCTTGATCAAAAGTATTTCCTCGTCCATGGATGTCAGCGTGAATAATGAAATTCCAAAAGATTTTCTAGGAATCAGTGCCTTTAAGAAGCAATTTCATTAGCTAATACTCTGGGGAGTAAATGAAAATTTGCCATGATAATTGGCTCAAATTAATTATTACTTTTTTGTGCAATGTTAAATAATGTGTTAAATTAAATTTTCCTTTTCAGATTAAGAGTAATGACTGCACTTTCTGATTCTGCAAGGATATTAAACCTCAAGAAGGATTTTACTTTCAAAGTACAAGTGACTCAATTATTACAGGACAATTTCTCTGGCCAAAAGACAACATTTATAAAGTTAAAGTATTACTGATGAACAACACTTGTGAATTACTATATTCAAATATTTGGTGTCAATAAAAATCTTTTGAAGTTTCTCTAGGGGTAATTCCAGACAGAACTTACGTTTCATCCCAAGGGATCATTAGGCAGATAAGCCTAAATTCTCTTAAACATTGACAGCAGGAAATCTTTTAGGGTAGAAAACCTCCTATCGCATTTGTCATATTAAAATCTAATTATGCAGAGAAAAGAGAAAGAAATACAGTAAATTGGAGAACAACATATGTTCAGCATAACACACATATACCACACACAGGCTTAAATATCACATATTAGTTAAAGCTTCCAAGGTTTTTCTTGGAAATCAGAAGAAAAAGCATGTAGTGAAACTTAAACAAATCTTAGAATTTGGAAAAGTAGATTCCAATTCATGAAAATATAAAATCAGTACTATTTCAACTGATACATTTCTTATATCATGATCCTTTTTCTATATAATACATATTCTGATGGCTACCTAGCACAAGGTTGGAAATTTGATAAGTTTGTGTGTATCATAAAATTTCTTAAGCTATATCGCTGTAAAAACTCAGAATAAATCTGAATGCATGAGTGTGAAAGTATTTTTAAAGTAGTAAATGTGGGTGGATCATTTTTCTTGAATTGGTTTGTCTTTCAGAGCAAAGGAAACATTAGCCAAAGTGAAAACTGCTTCCTAAGGAGCTTTACACTTTCTCTAAGAACTGTACTTCGAGAATTTAGTCCTGATCCAGCCTCAGCTTGAATTTTCTGACTTTCTCTGTTGTTTAATCCGGTTAACTAAGCTAGGAATAGCTGCGTCTTAATTCTTTACTTGTTGAAATCTTACTCAGCTTTCAAAATTTTGCACAAAGAGTAAATAGCCTGTGTCCTGTGTCTCAACTTTTTATCCTCTAATGCTTATCAAAGGTTCTTTTCTTGCACTAAACACAAAGTCAGGAAATGGCATTTGAATGTGTGGTACCCTGTTAAGACCAAGTACTCATTTAGAATAAATAATACAATAAATGCTGAAAAACATTTTGATAGCATCTTATTTGTTCATGGTTAGATAATATATCTCTATATGCATACGATATATTTATATTAGCTTTGTTTCTCTGGAGAATTTTAACTGATAAAGTTACCAATTTGTATCTCTACCACTGAGCTCACAGCCTGGATGGTAGAGCAAATCAAATAAAATTTGATTAGGTTGAAATAGGTTAAATAGATTTGACTTGCAGGAAAGAAACCATTGCAGACAAGCTGTCAATACTTCAATTCTAAGAGTCAGGAGTCTGTACTAGGAAGCTGCTATAAGCAATGTTTGACTTTATTAGCCTTAATGTTCCTTTTCCTTATCCAGTGCTGAGAATAGAGGAAATGAAGAATAATGCAATTCCTCATTCATTAACACTTTAATCCCCGGTTTGCATATAATTGGCATTCTATTTGGTGTCAAAATCTTTTCTTACCAATCATGATGGTACTTGTCTAACAGTCTTAATGAAAAATTTTTACAGTTTGGAAGAATAGAAGGCACCTAGTTTGATGTTAATAGGATGACCTCAGGTTTCCACAGTCATTAGGAAAAGAGAAATTCAGAAAGGAAACCTAGTGTCTCATCTGCAAACATCTTCATCCAAATAATTTTAAACTTACCATGTAATTTGGGATTAAAAAGTGTTATGCCCTGACAGAATTCTTAGAGTATTGTACAGGTTCTTAAATACCATGTAATGTGCATGAGAAAAGTGGTTAGAGAAAATGAATTAGTGGAAGACTTTCTTTTCGGCCATTGTTAGACTTTTCAGTTAGACAATCCTGGGTGTTTACTAACCCACATAAAAGCTTGGATACACATGGATGAAAGACTCTAGTTTTGAGTTTAGGGTTTAGAATACACACTTCATGATTCTCAGAGGTAGTAACCTGCTGTTTGTGTGCAATGAAGAATAAGGATCCAGAGTTTACCTACTGCTTTAAATGAAATTGATGCATCCACCTTTTCACTGACTTTGTTAAGTCCCTTGTTTCTCCTTCAGAAAAAAAAAAAAAAAAAAAAAAAAAAAAAAAAAAAAACAAGCAAAAACTGATCGACCTATTAACAAATACATTAAGACTGTTGGTATCAGAGACTAAAAGATGAATGGAGAAAAGAAAGCTTTTTTTGTTCACAAATGAGATAATCCATTCCAATATAAAACCACAATGAATTTTATAATAAAGTTTCCTTATTGCATATTCTTCATTCACAATCTAATCTTTTTAAATTTTGATTCCACTTGCACAATTTTAATCTGTTTCTAAGTTTTCTTCTTCTTATTTTGAAAGGTTTTTCAAAAAATCTCATAAATAGGTAAATGTATTTTAGTTTTCCCAAACAAATGAAATCCACTAAAACAAATTCCCTATGCTTTTCCACAGGTGTGCGAGAGGATGTTTTGAGTGATTTATCCAAAAGTAGGTTGATCTTACTATGTTATGCATTATACTAAACCATGTACCATTCAATAAACAAAACGAAGTTATTTATTTGAAAACCAAAAGTTGGTGCTCCAAATTCTGCATCAACTTTAATTTCCCATGCATTCCATCAGCTTCAGTTATTTATAGTCTTTTCCAAGAATAATTTTAGCTTAAGTGGCTAAAGTTTAAAGTGACAGGAAGTGACTTGCAGCATTCTTTATCATGAGGTCTTTTTCTTTTCTTTCCCTATCCATTTAAGTAAAAAAAAAAAAAAAAAAAAAAAAAAAAAGCACATGCATAAAACAAACTAATGCCAATAGGATTTCAATGTACAGCTATAATCCTTACTGGTTAAGAACACATAAATAATAACTGCCATAAAGGTCTGTGTAACACAAATTAATCTTTTGCATATACTACCACAATCATTCTTAGAATCAATGCCACTGTTTAGTGGTCACAAAATGAAGAACATGCCTTTAAATAAATAAATAAGCGAAAAGCCCAATTCACCATGATTTCCTCAGCTCAATACTCCGATGAGAAAATTTTGATCCCCTGTCCCCTACCCTTCCCTGCTCACTCCCTTATTTTGCTCCCTCCCCTTTTATATGGTACTGGGGGTTTAACCCACGACCTTTATGCTAAGCTAAATTCCCACTCTTTTAAAATTGTTTTTATTTAGGAAAAAGAGCTCATTAAGTCACTAAATTGCCCACTCTGGATCGAGCTTGTTATCTTCCTGCCTAGGTATCTCAGGCTGTGAGGATTACAGGTATGTACAACCAGGCCTGTCTTCTCTTTTTACCCCATAATAAGCAACAACTTCTTTTCTTTTTTTTTCTTCTCCTTTTCCTACTCCCTTTCTTCTTTTCTTTCTTCTCCTGTCCTTGTTCTTTCTCCTTCTCTTTATCCTTCTGCTTTTGCTTCTCTTTCTCCTTCTTGTTGGCCTCCTATATCCTTTTCAGGATATTAGGTTGAAAGTTTCCATACAAATCCTAGAAAGCACTTATCTCTTTCCATCCTAATGGCCTCATTCATTTTGGCATAATGAAAACAGAATAACTTCATCAAAAAGAGCTCTGCCATTCAACTCTAAAGAAAAAATAAAGACGGGGCATTTTCATATTCCCACAGCATATTTCTAAACATGTAAGTTGCACTAAAGAATCAAAGGCAAGTAATATAATAATGACAAATGATTTTTTGTAGCCCCCTCCACTAATGAAAACTGCCTACTAGCTTCTAATGTGTCAGTATAACTTTGCAAGAACCATTGCTGATATTCTCTCCTTTTCAGTTATTTATCGCCTCAATATTTTTTTTTATTTGGTCTTTGTCTCTCTACCCAGCCTCATCTTCAGAAATTTTGTTGTGGTTGTTCTCTTTTAGTATCAGTGCTCTTGCCAAAGGTGCTAAAAAGAATCATCTGAGATGGTCTTCCTTCTCCTCCCATTCCATACTGCCCTAGTTAAAACCTGTTCATCGTTTAGATATGAGGCTAATGTAAAATCCCCAGACAGTTCTTTCTTTATAGTCTATGTCCATAAGACAGCATAAAACATCTTCGCTTCTATATGGTTCCCAGGACCCAAATACCCTTCCAACTTCTTACTTAACACAGTTTCTGATTATACCTTTATGGATGGAATATTTGGTTAATGAAATTTTCATTCACTACATTGTTATGATTCACAAAGAGAATGACAATGTCTGTTTCCCATCACTGTATCCATAAAGCCTACCAAGTATATGTAAGATTAATGGATAGTTAGAGGGACAAATAAAAGAGGAGTGGATAGGGACGCTCCTGAAAGATATGATCTCTAATCCTAGATGTGTAAGGGTATCGTGATACTCTTCAGCAACACTGTCTAATAGAAACGTGAACCATAGAGGTCATTTTAAACTTCCCAATAATCAAGTTTAAGTAAAGAATAGGTGACATTAATTTTACTATATTTTAACCAAAGATATACAAAACATTATAATTTCATCATGTATTATTCATCTCAATTTGTACTATCCACATTCCAAACTCTCAGGAGCCACACACACTTGCAGAGCCAGGAAGACCAGGGAAGGTGAACTGCTAGAAGTTCATGTGCATAAGGTAAGACTCTGCAGGGAAAGGCAGAGTTCATTCAAGAGAATAGTTGAAAACACTGCATCAAGATCATTGGCTTAGATGAAAGGGGAAAAAATGCTTTCAATACAGATACTATTTTATGCTTATTGCATTTTCTAGCCCTGAACTTCCCATATTTTCCTATCAAGTAATCAAAGTGATACATTCTCACAGGAAACAATTGCATTTTTCACTAACATATACACCAGGAAACAAGCACACATGGCAGTTTAAAGAGTGACACGTGAGTGGGTGCACAGTGGAAGTGGGCCTTGGTGGTTTGCAGAGGAAGCAGCAGTGACAGCGCAGACCAGAAGCAGGAAGACAGGTGGCATCCTCACCACAGCCCAGGACACCATGCCCTGAGTCCTCGTAAGGCTTACTGTGGGCATTCTGAGCAAGATAAGAAGAATTTGAAATTTGGTTAGAAAGCCCATACTTTTCCTGATAGAGTCTGAATTCAGCATACTATTCAGTAATGTTATTTTTTCCTAGGATGATATACTGGGTTAGAAGAGTGATATTTGGGAAATCTCACTCTTAAAGTAACCCAGATCTTGATGTCAATTTTCTGATTAATAGAAGCTGTTTCACAAGATACACTTGCTTGAATTCTCACCTTTAGAGGACAGAAAATGTTACCTAATTTAATGACTGAGTTAATATTATATGAGATAACATATATAAGTAACATAATGTCTATATTGCATGACATAAATCTGTTTTCTGATGTGTATTATATGCATTGTTTTTGAGATTTTTCCAGTTTTAGTTCAGTTAGTTCCACATTCTGAAACAAAAAGCGATGGTTGTTGCAGTGGACTGGTAACTGGTGGTCAATTTAAACACCAGCTGAACTGAATCAGCATGGTACTGAGCATGGATGGCCCACCTGAGGACTGTTGCCAGTGTAAAAAGGAGACCTGGAGAGGAAGACTAGTGTGATGGGTTCTCCTAAGTGTTGTTGTTTGGAGCTGTTGGTTCTCCTAGAGGAGCTTGTCATTCTGGCTCCCCTAATATTAACTCAGTTGTTATCATCAGAGGAGCTCAAGACCTTGTTTCTGAGTATCGCTGTGATTCACTTTGGGGGAGCTTTGGTCCTTGCTTTGGGCATCACTTCCTGGCTCCAGAGAGGAAATGTGTGCTGTTTAATCTCCAGGAGAAGTTTGCTGTGCTGGTTTCCTGATATGTATTCAGCTGTTCTCATCGTCAGAGGAGCTCAGGACCTCATTGTTGCTGAGGACGGCTGTGGTACTTTTCAGGGGGGCCCTGGTCCTTATTTTGAGTTTCACTTCTTGGCTCCACAGCAGAACCCTCAGTCTACTGGCACAGACCCTTCAGCCTGCTGACATAGACTTTGTAGCTTCCATCATTGACATTTGGGCCTTCTCAACACAGATCCATGAAATAGATTTGCATGAGTCATTGTAGTGGGCTCTAGGTTTTCAGCTGAACTCATGCAGGTTGTTGCCATGGGATTTGGGCCCTTAGTTGGACTTTCTGGGTCTTTAGTGTTGTGGGCAGATTTCCTCCACTTTCTTTGTATTTGACTCCTTAGGTGATCATTATAAATAATACTATAAATTATGTGTCTTGTATGTGATTGTTCTCCTTGAAACCCCTGAGTGCAACAGTTGTTTATTTACATGTGCCATTTTTATAGTATATTATTTACATGTGCCAATTTTATAGTATTTAATAAATAGAAATATTTATTTTTAAAATGATGCTTTATACATGAAAAATGCTATTTATTATTTTCCACGTCGAGGGTAATTGGGTAAGCCCATGGGAATCCAATTAAGACAGACAGCATGAAGAATAGGGATAGCATTTGGTTATGTCTCTGGCTATCTCAGAACATCAAAAACTGAACTTTTAGAATAACTCTTCAGAAGTGTGACTAATAGCTGTGTGACACTTGAAAAGATTTTTAAGTACTCAGTATTCATTCATATAACTGAGTTTCTGTTTTGGGCTTTTAAAAATATATCTAGCAAAACAATTTCAATGCCAAAATTCAATAATAGTAGATGATACTGAGATTTGGCTATTGTTGAGAAAATGTAAGTATAAACTATCTGTCATGAGTCCCAGCATATAGTGTATATCCAACAAAATTTTTATTTTGTTTTCTCTTCCTTTTTGTTGTTTATAAAATAATTAGTAGCAAAAGGTATTGAAATCAGACAAATTGAAGATCAAATCCTAACAATGCCAATGACAGTCAGACCACTAGTGTGTTACACAGTTTTGATAGTGGCCTACATTATAGTGGTTAATAGTGTTCACTTCAAAATATACATTATGCAGATTCAATGAAACAAGAGATATAAGGTAAAATGTTTTATACAGAGAAAGATTTTACTAAGTATTTTCAAAGTTTCAGTTAAGTAGAAAAATCCATACATTCTTAAATTTTCTACATTCAGTGTAATCTAGAGAAAAATGTTACACGGGTTTCAGTTTTTGTCTCCAAGAGAAAGCATTAATTGGAGTAGAGTAGCAGCCAGGGCACATCTGAAGCAAACATCTGAAATGTGTAATGTAAAGCACAATCCAGTTATACCAGACATGTATAAATGAAAAGAAGTAACATAGTTTAATTGCTGGGAAAAATCATTTAGATTTAGAAATCTTAACTAAAACGTACTTTCCCGGTGATTATAGAAAAACTATATTTTCTTGTTTTTCGTGTCTCTTAAAAGTCTTTTCACATTTAATGGCATACTCTCATAATTTTATTCTTGAGAAAACAACTAAGGAAATTAAGAGAAATAAAGAAGAACAAGAGAACAAACAGGAGGCAAAGAGAAAAGGAGCAGGAAGGGAAGAAGAGGAGGAGGAAGAGGAGAGAAATGGAGGAGGAGCAGAAGGAAGACTAGTATTTACTGAGTGACTTATATGTACCAACTATTGTGATAATATTTTTAATAGCAGCTCAATTTACAATAGCTAAATGTGATGGCGTTTCATATGAAACATTTTAAACTGTTATGATTATATTCCATTCAATTTATAAAGTCAAGGTTTCTGCATTAATATATATTCATTCTTAGAAGTTAAAATCAAAAGATAGGAGTGAACCAAAATTATTCTAATAATATCTAGTTTTTTAGTCACAAAATCTTCTTATTCCAAATATTTCCAACTATATTTTCATTCTTACCACCAAGGGTCTGTTATTTTTAACTTTTTGGTAGAAACAGTAATATAAACAGTTATTTTGTTGGTATTCAATACTTGTAAGATTAATGTTAAAAGTACTAACCACAATAAAGACAAGGAGCAAAGAGTAAATCATATGTGCTTTGAATTATGAAAATGGGTACTTCAGTTCACATTTTGCATTGTGAGTACTTCTGTCACTGAAAAAAACACAAAAATCTCACAGTTCTATTTCAGTAGGACATATCTTTTCTCAAAAAAGATCTGGAACATTTTGACCAGATTCTTTGTGTAGGATTGAGTTCCCAGGAAAATTAAGCCTAAGTGCTGTAGGACTTTCAGTCACTTGAAATGAATTAACTTGTCTTCTATGCATCTAGAATGGTCCTTGCCATAAATCACCCATGAGAGAATGGAGAATAGTTGCTCAAATATTCTGTAGCACTTGAGTCTCTCACAGAATGCCAGTAGAGAAGATTCCTCAACTTAGAGAGGTAACTTATTGTAATAAAATTATAGTTTCACAACCATGTTGCCAGTAAATAAGAGTTGAATGCAGTAAAAATGGCTGCTAATTAATAAGGAATGTTCATTTCAACTGAGGCCTTAGAAATTTAAAACATTTACTGTACAACTGGAAGGCCTCTTTTCTACCAGAATACTGACTTATAAGGAAAAAGCCACACAAATTAGAAGATTGTTTAGACAACAACTTCAGTGGTACTTAGGACAAAACAGAAAGTATGGTTATGTTGCTAAGCTTTTCTTCTTTCTTAAAGCAATTTTTAACAATAGTCACTCTATAGAACAAATTAGAAATAATGAATGAGTAATACAGCAATCAAATCTAGTTTCAGTATATAGTGATCAAAGAGGGAAAACAAGACAGAAAACTACTCACAAATTCCCACATAACTGAGCTTTGATTCCCATTCCTTACCTGGGAAAAATTATCACCCACCAAACTACTGGTGAGTTTAAGCTTCATTGAGGATAAGTTTTATTCACGATTCATGAGTCATCCTTTATAAACCTCATTTTTACACTCTGCTGCACAGAAGGACCCAACTATAACCATCAAAGCCTCAGTTCTAAGAAAAAGGCATAAACAATTTACTATATGTCTTGGTTACTTTTCTATCATTGATGAGACAATATACCTGACACCCAAAATAAAGGAAGGAAAGGTTTATTTAACTCACAGTTTGTGGAGTTTTCTGTTCATAATCAGCTGGCTCCAAGGCAGAGTGGCACATGGCAGAGGGTAACAGTTCATTGTGGCAAAAGACAGCAAAATCAACAACAGCTGAAGGGAAGGAGCATGGAGGAATACTCTTTCTGTTCCTTACATTGTATGTAGGTTACCCACCCTAGGGTGGGTGTAGAACTCACACTCATAATCCCAGCATTGGACCATAAATTAATCACAAATTCTAGAAGCCTCCCTCCATGACTACATGAAGCTCTGGGGAGACATCCAGACTCAAACCATAACACTGCACCCCTGGCACCCTAAAGACTCATTCACATCCTTTATGTAAAAGACGTTAATACATATCTATGAGTTGCCAAGGTCCTAACAGTTTCAGCATTGCTAAAAAGCCGAAGTCCAAGGTCTCCTCTGAGATTTAAGCCAAACTCTTAGCTGTGAGCCCCTATACAAATGAAAACAAAGTTAAACACTTCCAACATTCAAGGCAACAAGATAAACATTACCATTCAGAAGGGTATAAGCAGTAAGATACAAAGAATTCGCACAAAAGAATGCCCAAAATCCAGCAGGGCAAATATTACGTGCTGTAGTTCCATATGGAACATCTGAATTAATCTGTGGCAAGTTGTGAGCTCCAAAGGGCTTGTCTGGCTCCACTCCTATGGCACTTCTGATGCTTGTAGCTCCCCTGGCTTCTTTATTAGGCCTGCTTTGTTCCCTCCTTGCAAATTTCCTTAGACAATTCACATTCCTGGTTCTCCAGACTTCTGGGGTCTCCACTGCACCTTTGGCTTCATCCTCATAGCTTCACATATTGCCCTCTCAGGGGCACACTGCTTGCACTCCTAGGCCTTCTTATGAAATCTGGGTGGAAGCCTTTTTAATCTCAGAACTCTTGCACTCTGCATGCACCTAAAACTGGTGCCGTGTAGATGATGCCAAGGTCCAATGTTAGCTGGAGCAGTAGCCATCTCTCTTGGCTGTAGGGGTTGAGTACCTGAATTGCTAGGCACTCTGAATCCAATTCTGAAGAACAAATTCTCTGGGCTGTTGCTATTCTGGAATCTGATGCAGCTGCTGCCATTTTGGAACCTGGTGTGGTTGCAGCCATCCTGGAACAGTGTGGCTCTGCCATTCAGAAACATGATGCTCTCTGGCTTTGCCCTCAAAGCAAAATATTTCACTTTTGCAGTTTTGATGCTGCAAAGGGTGGTGACTTGTTGCTTCTTATGATCCCCTCAGGCTATCTTTCATATTACATTCTCCGTAACAGAGACTGCCTCAGCTCTGCCTT